>APFE031611940.1:0-46025 GCA_000404065.3 Pinus taeda
CCCTGCGTTGACTTTTCAGGACAGCGTTGACTTTTGCAG
Organism: Pinus taeda; assembly: GCA_000404065.3. Taxonomy (NCBI): domain Eukaryota; kingdom Viridiplantae; phylum Streptophyta; class Pinopsida; order Pinales; family Pinaceae; genus Pinus; species Pinus taeda. Next base: position 40 of record APFE031611940.1, read on the forward strand.
AATTGACTTGGGTTGACTCATCTACTGGTTGGAGGGTTATTGTGACACATCTGGGCTGGCTGACCAAAGGAGACTTTGCTGGTTGAAGCATCCTGTTGACCGCCGAAACGAACACACATTTTTTCCTGTTTCTGATTTGTCTTCTGTAAGATCTGCTTATATGTTCTATCTGCATTTTTCTTAACCTCTTGTATGATTGCTATGTGAAAAGTGAAATTGCTCTTAGCATAGAACATCTACAAAACGTTACATGGTATCAGAGCTGAGATGAAGACAAACTCTATCTATAGCAATCATCATCGAAGGAAATGGGTTTCAGGGAGAATGACAAGATGACTAGACTTGAATTCAAGGAGAATGACAAGCTGACTGGAAGTGATGACTTCCATGCCTGGAAGATGATATTAGATCTCAAATTGGAAGATCATGATCTCCTAGATCATGTGACAGGGAAGATTCAAGAACCTCCATCAAATGCCTCTGCTGCTGTTAGAAACAAGTATAAGAAGGGAGAAATCAGAGCAAAGTTGTTGATCAGGGAATCCATAAATAAGAGTCTGGTTGCCTACATATCTGAACTAGGCACATCCAAGGAGATGTATGACAAACTGATACTTATGTTCCGAGTTAACAATGTGAACCAAGTGCTATTCCTCAAGAACAAGTTGAAGAATATGAAGAAGGGCCGAGACGAGTCTATTCAAACTTTCTTTATGAAGTTGACCGAAACCAGGAACAATCTGCTAGCTATTGGGGAGACAATAGCTGATCGCGAGATGGTTCTCACCGCACTTGGAGGACTTCCATATGAATGGCAAGTATTCACAACTACCATTCTCAACAATAATACCATCCCTAACTTTGATGAGCTTCTGTCTAGATGTATGCAAGAAGAAACAAGGATGAAGGAATTTGATAATGAAAGAAACGCTGCCTATGTTGCTCATTCCCGAAAGAGGAACTCTGGTGGTTCGAAGGACAAAGGAAGGTGGTGACAGGGATGCCTGATTTTGGAAATAATCATGAAGGTGTATGCAAGGGTTGTGCTGAAGGAAAACATACAAGGGGACCTTTCCCCTCAAGTGTCACAAAGACATCTGAGATATTGCAACTGGTCCATTCTGATCTTTCCGGTATGTATTCTGATCTTTCCGGTATGTTGCCTGTAACATCCCTAGGAGGATATTCTTACTATATGACATTTACTGATGACTTCTCTCACAAAACCTGGATATACTTCTTGAAGAAGAAGGACGAGGCCTTCATGTGGTTCCGTACCTTCAAAGCCTTGGTGGAAAATATGACCGGAAAGAAGATCAAGATTTTGAGGACTGACAATGGCACTGAATATGAGTCAAATGAATTCAAAGACTTTTGCAGAGAAGCTGGCATTAAGAGGGAGACTACCACTGCATATACTCCTGAGCAGAATGGTGTTGCTGAACGCAAGAATAGGACTATTGTGGAAGCTGCCCGTGCCATGCTATGTGACCAGGGTCTACCAAAGTTTCTGTGGGGAGAAGCTGCAAATACTGCTGTGTACATTCAAAACCGATGCCCTAATTCCGCTTTGGACTCCAAAACTCCCGAAGAGGTTTTCTCTGGTAAGAAACCTGATGTCTCACATTTTAGAATTTCTGGAATGTCCTGTACTGATTTTCATGTACCTGGTCAAAGGGAAGTAGAGATAAGCCATGATGTCACTTTTGACGAAGATGCTTTCCTGAAGAAAGTAGTAGATCTTCCCAGATCTGAAGAAAATCATGAAGAAAGACCTGGAAATCTGGAAGAACCCCAGGATGAGACTATGCCTGATGTTGAAGGGCCAATGGACCCTATTGATCCTTCCCCTTCTCTAGGAAAGAGGCCATCATGGCTCAGGGACACCCTCAAAGATGCTAAGGGTCATGCTGCCCCAAGGGGGACATTCCGAGAAAGCTAGAAGCCGTGTAGATACCAAGGGTATCTAGCTGCCATGAGTTCTATTATACAATCTGAACCTGGATCTTTTGAGGAAGCCATCAAGCATCAAGTTTGGAAGGATGCTACGCATGAAGAATATGAGGTATTATGAAGAATGATGTCTGGGATGTGGTCCCGAGACCGAAGGACAAATCTGTTGTCACCGCTAAATGGCTCTACAAGATTAAACATGGATCTGATGGGAGTGCTGAAAAGTTTAAGGCAAGATTTGTTGCCCATGGCTTCTCTCAAAAGGAAGGAATTGACTATGACGATATATTTGCACCTGTGGCTCGATATAACACCATCCGATCCATCATAGCCCTTGCTGCTACGCAAGGATGGAGTCTTCATCAGATGGATGTCAAGACTGCTTTTCTGCATGGTGCAATAAAGGAAGAGGTGTATGTAGAATAACCTCTGGGATTTGAAATTCAAGATCGAGACACTTATGTCTGCAGGTTGAAGAAAGCCCTCTATGGGTTAAAGCAAGCACCTAGAGCTTGGTATGAGAGGATGGATAGTTACTTGATGAAGCTGGGCTTCACTCGAAGCAATGCTGATCCAAACCTTTACTTCAAGGTTGTGGAAGGAAAGCCTCATTCTAGTGCTGTATGTGGACGTCCTCTTCCTGACAGGTGATGACCCTCTCATTCATCAATGTAAGAGGGAGCTTGCTGCTGAGTTCGAGATAAAAGACCTAGGACTGATGCACTATTTCCTAGGCCTGGAGGTCTGGCAGAGACCTGGAGAGATTTTCCTTTCTCAAGGAAAATATATTGTGAAGCTTCTGGAAAGATTTGGGATGGTGGACTGTAAGTCCGTGTCGACACCAATGGAACTCAACTTTAAGAAGTTGAGTGGCAGCGCTGCAGGGCCTATCTTGGCCAATCCTACTGAGTATCGTCAACTCATAGGAGCTTTGATGTTCTTAGTGAACACCCGTCCAGACATATGTTTTGCAGTGAATACTTTGAGTCAACAGATGGTTGAGCCTCATCATTTTCACTGGGTTGGTGCCAAGAATCTTTTGAGATATCTTCGGGGCACGATAAACCATGGGCTGAGATACATTGCCGGGAGTGTGATACTCCGTGGATATATTGATGTCGATTGGGTTGGCAGTGTGGTGGATCGTAAGAGCACATCTGGACATGTCTCGATACCACTGTGATACTCTGTGATAATCAGAGTGGGATTCGTATGACTGAGAATCCTGTGTTCCACGACCGATCCAAGCATATTGATATCAGGTACCACTTTATCGGGGATATAGTACAGCGAGGCGCCGTAAGGCTCGATCATATAGGAATTGATGAGCAGGTCGCAGATATTCTCACTAAGTCCCTGGGGAAGGTCAAGTTCCTAACCTTCCGTGAGAATCTTGGTGTCGTGGAAAGACCCTATAATGTGGGTCCTGTTGGACGATGAGCTCTGGGAGCTCTAGGGGGCTTTGGGATATTATTGAGCTGGTTCGCCACTCATTTATTTGTGCCCCGTATGCATCCTACCCATCGAGTTCAGGGCTCATGGGAAGTACCTCTCATTTGGCCAATGAGGTGTGGAAAAGCTAGAGACTATTAGCAAAGACTGATGGACGCATCAGAGATTGCCGTACTCTCTATCTAGGATGGCATGGTCCAACCACTTGATCTGGGATCAAGATTTGTGAGGTCTGGGACCTCTAGACTGATTATGTCAGTCGGGGGATGATGTCTTTGTGACTGACCCACTTCTGTTCTGAAATAAAGAAGCCAGCAAAGCAAGTTTCGGCGGGATGACTCACGATGTTGATTGCACTAATAAATGGAGTTCTCCCTAGTTGAGAGGGAGTGTTAAATTTGGACAACTAGGTCCAAACTCCATGTTCTGATGCTCAGATTAAGAGGCTAATATTTTTGTTGGATTCCTCTTTCTGAGAGGTGTAAAATCCATATAAAAATAGTCTTAATCCGATGAGCAGAACTTATATTTTGAATTTATTATTCTTAATAAATTATATGTGCAAGGTCAGCCAGTTTTGTAATGTAGGCTCACATGCCCAACAGATGTGTCACACACCCTCATTGATGTATATATATACAGGAAAAGTTGGAGAGAATAAGCACACAATTCAACTCACATCTTCCTCTCTCATCTTAGAGAATACAAGCTACCTGGAGGACGAATTCAGCCACACGTGGGAAGGACGAAGAGGACAGACTGTACGGATTTTCTGCTGCTAGGGTTTCTGCTGCTAGGGTTTTGCAGAAAGTTTGACCAGCGTTGACTTTGGTCAACCCTTGGTCCGATCAAGCTGAAAATTGGTGGGAAGTTCGATTTTTGAAGGCCGTACTACCTGGCACAAAAATCGAGGTCAAAGAGTTGACCGTTTTGCTGCTGCGTTGACTTTTAGCTTGCTGCCCCTGCGTTGACTTTTTCAGGACAGCGTTGACTTTTGCAGAATTGACTTGGGTTGACTCATCTACTGGTTGGAGGGTTGTTGTGACACATCTGGGCTGGCTGACCAAAGGAGACTTTGCTGGTTGAAGCATCCTGTTGACCGCCGAAACGAACACACACATTTTTCCTGTTTTTGATTTGTCTTCTGTAAGATCTGCTTATATGTTCTATCTGCATTTTGCTTAACTACTTGTATGATTGCTGTGTGAAAAGTGAAATTGCTCTTAGCATAGAACATCTACAAAACTTTACATTTGGAACAAAACTAATTATTGCATTTTGGGATGAATTTTGGAGATAGTGGGGCCCATTCGATTTTATTTGGAGATTAGACTTAGGAGAAGTTATTTTGTTGTGGTTAAGTTCTACATGGGGGCCACCCACACTAGGGAATACACACTCCCTAGTTCGAATTGCTTGGAAGGGAAAAGTCAATGGTTAAGTGAGGGCCCTCAATGGAGGGAAAAGTGCTCCACGAAATCTATTTAAGGAAGGCAGCTCTCCTCATTTTATCATCTTTGGCATATTGAATTTCTCTTTGGTTGCTTGAGCTGCTTAGCCGAGTCACTTGTTGTTTAGCAAGAGTTCTTCAAGCGAAGAGCTCACCCTTTCTTCGGGGGACTTTGAGTGTCACCCTAGAAAGGTTTATCTTCATTCTTCCGTAGGAGGATTTCATTGTGGTTTACAGCAATTGCATCCATCTCTAGGTGGTGTGTATTTCTAGAGGACGCAGTGTAGGGAGGCCGAGTTTGTTTGTGGCATCTTGAGGAGGATTTTTGGTCGGGAGAATTTCCAAATATGAGGCATAGGAGTTTTGTTGCCATTTTGGAGAGTTTTGGAGTTGGAGGAGAGTGCTCCCATTCAGTGTGACTCTCGCACTTCCCAGGCCAACGCAAAGGCAACATTTTGTGCTCACGTGGGAGGTGGAGACAGCCATTGAGGCTGATCCTTGTCAAGGGAGATAAAGAAAGCATTAGTGGAGGTGATTGCTACTTTTCCAGAGTGTTTGAGGAGGATTTTGCTGGTGTATTGGCAAACAATGTGCTTCAGTAGTTTTGGAGGGCATAGGGCCTTTGGGGGTCGAATTTGGAAGGTCAAAATCCGTCCAAACCATTTATGGGTTTTTTCTGGGTTTTGTGAGAGGAGTTTGTGGTTAAAATTTCAAAATTTTCCGAGTTGATATTCGGGTATGAATTCTTATTCTTTTAACAGGGCGAATTGCTCGTAACTAGGGAATTTGCACCATTTTATGGGTTCGACTCTGGCTTGGAGATATGCCAAACCCTTTTTGGGTTTTACTAGGGTTTTGACAAGGATCCCGGATGTAAAGTTTCAACATTTTCTAAGAACTGGAGACAGGGATTCTTGCAGTTCATTTCCAGCCAACAATACAGTTTCTATGGACGACGTACAGCATTAGAGGAGCAATCATTTCCATCTTCGAGATTATTGTTTTATCACCTAAGGTCCTATCAAGCTTGCCCTTGAGACAGGCTCAGGTGCATTTCTACATGTTATTGTACTTACTCCATTTCATTAATAAAATGGCTCAGCTGAGAACTTCTGGAGTTTTAATGAGCATTTGCCGATTGTTTTAATTTCCCGTCACAAATCGATTTTGTTTTGCATATCACTGTTTATTTAAGTTTGGAACATTACAGTGGTATCAGAGCAAGATCTTGGCCCAATTGTGGGTAACCAATAAGATCATGGAAGACGGGTTACACCATACAACACCCATGGCTCAAGGGAGATTCAGTATGCAGGAATTCTAGGGTGGAATTTGCTGGAACAATGAGAAGTTGGCTCAATTGAGGAAGGTGTCAGGCTAGATCCATCCTTGTCCTTACAGCAGAGACACTAGAGGTGCATAAGTCGTGGAAGTACAACCACCTACACCATGTGGGGAAAGCCGACAGAATCTGGGCACCAAATCTCTTTAAAAGGTGTAGGCAAGACAGGGACAGTTAGAGGGTGAGACTAGGGGGCGCTTTTGCTAGTGGAGACCTGGCTTTAGATATCAAGAGCCTGAGGAGGAGGTTGAGAATGATGTTGAGAGCCCACATGATGGTGAGGAGCACATCAATTTACATGGTGTGGCACAAGAGTCACCATTATTCGAGACATCTTTGATAGCTCTAGTTGACACCTTGGTCGAGAGGATAAAGCCTACACACATAGAGCCATTTGTTGACGAGGAGCCACCCATGGATGAGATGTCGATAGTTGTTGAGCTATCCATAGTTGTGATTGAGTCTGCAGGTGATAGATACCCATGGTAGTTTCATCAGTTCCAGGTCGGTCTTCTTGCATTGAGAGAGAAGGTTTCCACAGTACGAGAGGCCATTCTACAGCAAAACGAGGAGTTGGAGGGCATGAGAGTGGTTTGTGCCAAGTCAACGACCAAACTAACTCGTGTTGGGGAACAGTTGGATTCCCTAATGGTACCACTAGAGTGCACTTTAGAGCATCAAAGCAACCCTCTTCAGACATACATAGATGGGGCTTGTAGTGTCAGTAGTTTGCCGCTACACCTTGGAGGGAGAGAGGCAAAGCCACTTCGACATATTTTATGTGTTGACCAAGCTGATGAGATTAGGCGACATGAGCGGTGCAGGGTGTACATTCGTCTAATGGAGAGTTTGTCCTACGTATGAGAGTTCGTATATTCAATCCCCCTCTTGGGGGTTGGATGGCGAGAGATTCTGAGTTGGTACCCGGTGTAGTGGGTTATGGCAATGGTAGTGGACCGACATGAAGCTCAATAGGAGCTTTCATGCATTGGGGATACCGGAAGCCCAGACTGGCATTGGGATCCAAGTGGGACTACCTATCATTCCCCAGATATACCGGTTGACTGTGACTGTGGTGGTGTAGTTCGCCTAGCGATTGAGCACACACATTCGCTAGTGGAGTTTTGGCCAATACCAACGACCAACCAGTTTGTGGGCAGACTCATTGGGTTGTCTTGGTATGACAGTTGTGCAGGGGATCACACAACGATCATCATACTCTGGCAGGAGTTTGTTGGAGGAGGTGGCACCGATAGGCCACCTGACAATGCCTTGTATGGAGCTGGGGATTCTTCACATTTCTGTGGGGCATGGAGGACATGGAGGAGAAAAGCAGTGGTGGCATTATTACTGGTACCTAGGGAGATTCACTTCTTGGGTCCCTTGGGGAGGATTTGGAGGGGAGATCCCCTCATCAGAGAGCATAATGATGCAATGGTGGAGGTGATGATACAGGTCGAGTGCAGGCCGACACATATGGACACAACTTTAGGCCATCACATCCAGGGATGGGTATGAGGAACTAGCGTGGAGCAGTGGTTTGCAGATGGGCATAGAGACGCATGGGGGTGTGTTGGAGTATGTTGGACCGCATTGTGGAGTGGGAGTGCCTCACATCACATTGGGTACATGCGGGGAGTGACAGTTGCCATGACACAAGTAGGACAAGGGATGGTACAGGATGATATAGCCGTAGCCGGGAGTATCCAATGGTGTACCGGGACAAGTTGTGGCGTATAGTGGCATGTCGAGGAGTGTGGCCATATTGGGTCGTATGTAATGGTAGATGATGTTGCGCAACAGGCGCTTGGAGCGTTGCCTCCCAGGAGACTTATGGACAGGAGCACTACATGTACCATTGGATGCAGCCCACCTAGGATCGATGAGGACACTATTGAGCATCTGGGGACACCATGTTTAGTAGAGACAGGGCTTGGAGGGGGTTATCATCAAATTTGAGATAGAGAGGAGGTCATCCGTAGGATTACTCTTGAGCATTCCAGCGGACTCTTGATCATACCCATCCTCCTCTGGTGTTGTTTACAATTGCAGAGTGTTTGTTTGTTGCCCCCTGACACTCTCCATTCAGGCAATAGGACTTCGTAGGCTCACCCTAGGCATTTGGATGAGAAAACTTGTGTCATGAGCCGGAAGGAGACTCTCCAGTTGAGACACTTGGTAGGTGCACGAGTTGACGAATAGAGGCTTAGGGATGACATGGTTGATTGTCGAGGTAGCATATGTTCCACCCCTAGGCTCACACTTGGGGAGGTGATCGAGAGGGAGTTACATGGTGCTTTTTCAGTTGGAAAGCTCGAGGCATTAGGCAAGCATGAGGTGCAAAGTATGATAGTCCTTTTTGGCAGGGTGATGCCTAGGCTTCCGACAGTACTCAAGCACATAATCAGGAGTTGGGATAGCAGATCTTGCTGTGTGATTTGGCAAGCACAGAGCAGCTGGATATTCGCAATACAGGTTCTTGATGCTCAGTATCTACCTATTGGATACCTACATGAGATGAAGAAGGGGCTAAAGTGAAAACTTCTAGATGCGAAATGAAATATATATATATATATATATATATATAGATATAATTAATTGACAAATGATGATTGTTTACAATGGGGGTTCCTGGCTTATATACTGCCATGGGCACTCTTTGGGGAAAGGGCATGATCTTATGATCGCGCCCTTTCGTCTAATTAACGTAAAATTAAATACTAAATAATTTTTTACATAACATTACCTTCCTCTCGAAAGAATGCTTTGTCCTCAAAGCATACGTAACGACGGATGTTGTTGACAAAATGATTCATTCTCCCAAGAAGTGTCCTCTTCGGGTAAGTCCTTCCACTTGATCAGATACTCCTTGATTGTACGATGTTGAAGCTTTCTTTCTCTAGTAGATAAAATACCTTTTGGTTCTAGAATGATCCTTCCCTCATCATCAAGGGATGGAAGCGTTGTTTGCGCTGATTGATTGTTGCCTAGTGCCCTTTTAAGGCAGGATACATGGAAGACGTTGTGAACATGACTTGTCTCTGTAAGGCTTAAACCATACGCAACTTGGCTAATCTTTTTGTTGATCTGATAAGGTCCATAGAACTTTGGTGCCAACTTGTTTTTTCCTTTCTGTTTTAAGGATAACTGTTTGTATGGTTGGAGCTTGACAAACACCCATTCTCCGACTTCAAACTCTCTTTCGATTCTGTTTCGGTCTGCTTGTTGCTTCATACGATTCCTTGCATTATTCTAGTTTTCTTTTAATATTTGGACGATTTTTTGGGTTTCTTCTAATTGATCTTTAACAGCAGGTAGATTTGTCTAGACAACAGCTAGATCCTTCCATTTTGGGGATTCATACCCATATAAAGCTTGAAATGGCGTCATTTTTGTTGACGTATGATAAGTGGAATTATACCACCACTCAGCAAGATGTAACCATTGAGCCCACTTATGTTTTTCTGTAGTGTAGCAACGTAGGTATGCCTCCAAACATTTATTGACAACCTCTGTTTGGCCATCTGTTTGAGGGTGATAAGTGGAACTCATATTTAGGTAGGTTCCTATATGGTTGAACAATTCCTTCCAGAAATTACCCTTGAACTTGGCATCTCTATCACTCACAATGACTTTTGGAAAACCGTGTAACTTATATATATTTTTGCAATGAAGTGAAAACTTTTAGATGCACAGAGAAATATATATATATATATAAATATTTATTAATAATTAATTGACAGATGATGATTGTTTACAATGGGGGTTCCTGGCTTATATACCGCCATGGACACCCTTTGGGGAAAGGGCATGATCTTATGATCATGCCCTTTCATCTAATTAACCTAAAATTAAATACTAAATAATTTTTTACCTAACAGGGGCACAGAGAAATCCCAACAGCTTAAAGCATAGCACAGCAACAGGTAGAGAGGATTTGGGGTTGTGGACCTCTAGTATGGTTATGGGATCCAGAAAACTAGTGGATTGATGGGATACTCCACTCCTCAATGAGTCTAGTCAAAATAACAGTAAAGTTGATTCATTCATAGGCAGACACATGGGGAGTCACCAAAGCCCTCACCATAGGGCGAGGCAGATTGTTGCTCAGGATTGGGGCCAGCCATGGGGCGATAGGCATTGACACTATTGAGGCACTTTGGCAAGTTGGGCCTAACCTCAATCATTGCATAGATTGTGGTTGAGAGATATGCGAAAGGAGGTTATGGTACGAGCGTGCTAGACAATTAGTGATGACCAGAGTGTCACGGGGTCAACAGGATAGTTTCTTTCTATGTTGGGCAGGCAGCTCTAGCATCAATGTACTTAGCGATTCAACTATCCATAGGGTTGAGTTGGTCTCTACAAGAGAGGGTCATCCAGATTTTCCACCAAGTTTCAGTGATTCGCTGATGGCGTGGGAGACTTCATCAGCATGGCAGGATGGCCAACAAGAGGATTTCAGAAGGAGCTCATGCAGGAGAGACTTCATTTGAATGGGGATTGATTTGTATCTTCAGGGGCCCACAAGCAGAGTGCATGGGGTGGACTATTCGGTAGGGTAGCTTCATGAGGATTTGGACAGAGTTTTACATCGTCAAGATGCTCTACTTATTGGCAGTAGACAAAGGGGTTCTAATGCCCCTATCTGGCAGGATAGTGAGTGGAGCAAGGGGTGCTCCACATTGATCAAGTTGACTTGGGATCCTGGTATCAAGGGACTCCTTCACTATAGGATAGTACAACAATCAAGGACAATCCAATGGCATATTTGGGACCCTAGTGAAGTTTGCAGCGACAGTGGGGATCCAACATCAGAGAGGCCGCTTGTTTAGGCACTGCTTGAGGACAAGAAATTTTTTGGTGCATTGTAGGAGCTTGTAGGACGAGGATGCTACTTGGGAGGGCGAGCACATACTTGAGCATCCAACACTGAAGTTGCTTGGGGACAAGCAACATTTGGGAGGGGAGGATTGTCATGTCCCTTCCTAAATTAATTTGGAACAAGACTAATTATTGCATTTTGGAGCCAATTTTGGAGATAGTGGAGCCCATTCGATTTTATTAGAAGATTAGACATAGGAGAAGTTATTTTGTTATAGTTAAGTTCTACATGGGGTCACCCACACTAGGGAATACGCACTCCCTAGTTCGAATTGATTAGGGGGGAAAATTCGATGGTTAAGTGAGGACCCACAATGGAGGGAAAAATGCTCCACAAAATCTATATAAGGTAGCTCTCCTCATTTCATCATCTTTGGCATATCTAATTTCTCTTTTGTTGCTTGAGTTGCTTAGCTAAGTCACTTGCTGTTTAGCAAGAGTTCTTCAAGCGAAGAGCTCACCCTTTCTTCTGGGGACTTCACGTGCAACCCTAGAGAGGTTTATCTTCATTCTTCCATAGGAGGATTTCATTGAGGTTTCTAGCAATTGAATCTATCTCCAGGTGCTGTGTATTTCTGGAGGACGCAGTGAAGGGAGGTCGAGTTTGTTTATGGCATCTTGTGGAGGAGTTTTCGTTGGGAGAATTTCTGAAGAGGAGGCATAGGAGTTTTGTTGCCATTTTGGAGACCACAATGGCTCCATTTTGGAGTGCTCCCATTCAGTGTAACTTTCGCACTTCCTAGGCTAGCATAAAGGCAACATTTTGTGCTCACGTCGGAGGTGGAGACTCAGACAATGTGCTTCAGTAGTTTTGGAGGGCATAGGGCCTTTGGGGGTCGATTTTGGAAGGTCAAAATTCAGCCAAACCATTTCTGGGTTTTTCTGGGTTTTGTGAGAGGTGTTTGTGGTTAAAATTTTAGAATTTCTGAGTCATATTCGGGTATGAAATCCCTAGTCTTATAATAGGGCGAATTGCTAATAGCTAGGGAATTTGCACCATTTATGGGTTCAACTTCGGCTTGGAGATAGGTCAAACCCTTTCTGGGTTTTTCTGGGGTTTTGACAAGGATCCCAAATGTGAAGTTTCAGCATTTTCTAAGCACCAGAGACATGGATTCTTGCAGTTCATTTCCAGCAAGCAGTGCAATTTCTGGGGACAATGCAGAGCATTAGAGAAGCGGTCATTTCCAGCTTCAAGATTATTGTTTTATCACCAAGGTCCTATCAAGCTTTCCCTTAAGGCAAGCCTAGGTGCATTTCTACATATTATTGTACTTACTCCATTTCATTAATAAAATGGCTTAGTTGGTTCTCACTTCTAGAGTTTTAATGAGCATTCGTTGATTGTTTTAATTTCTTGTGTCACAAATTGATTTTGTTTTGCATGTCATTGTTTATTTAAGTTTGGAACATTACATAGGCTGACTTGTAGTCGCCTTTAGGTTGACTTGCTACTTGAGTAGGCCGACTTGTTAATTGCACCACAACAAGGTCTTGGAGGGTCTTTTGACTCAACTTTGACTTAAATAAATTCCTTTTACAATATGCAACATGCCAAAGATGGGTCTTTCATACATGACAATGATTTTCTTGACTTGTAGACTCAATGACAAGCCCTAGAAGCTCTCAATGGGAGATTGTCATATAAAATAAATTCCCTTAAGCATGAAATGCATGCCTCAAGAACAATAATAATAAATTATTTTTCTCATTACATCAAATACATAACATTATGATTACATATGTTATTATGAAGACCAGACCTAGTTACATATTTCAACATGTTGAAATTTGATGACTAAAAAAAGTTTCCAACAATCTCAACCCGGTTTTAATTTCACCTTACCACTCCCATTCAGTGAAATGCCCTTTCCCATAAACATATATTCCACATATAGAATTCTGGAAATGAAATTTTCAGATTAAAACACATGGAAATGTCAACACATGTTGAAAATAAATATGAACATAACCGGACTAGCAACACATAAAAATACACACGAATTTTTGGCCAACTTAGACTCAAGCAAAAACCCTTGATTTCTCTGGGAAAACCTGTTAGAGAGCTCTTCAAATTTATTTATCTTTCAAGTTCAGGAAAAATACATTTGCAAACAAAACAAAACAGCAAAATACAACTTATCTCTTCAGCCCAAAACTCCTTGAAAACCATGCCCACTTTGCCTCGATTTTCATGCCCACTTGAAGCTGAAAATATGTATTATACAGATATGACTATACGGACTATATAGATTTTTTTTCAATTTTTTTCAAAAACTTCTCTTGAACAACATGCAACTCACAACATTCAATGGTGTGCCTATTGTACCATCTGTTGTCTTCTAAACCTTGATTTCCATGCCCAGCTTTGCCCAGAAATCACTCCTTCAGCTTGCTACAACAAATTTCTCCTTCAGAACTTTTCTCCAACTCTCAGCCTCTTTTCTCCTATCTTCTCATAAAGAATGAATACAGTCTCTCTTATTTCCCTCTTTTGTTTCCCTAAATGACTTTTGGGCAACCCTAAGATCTAATGGCTCAGATTCATTTAGATCAAGGGACGAGAATAAATGTTCATTTAATTCTCACTTTCTATTTTTTAACTCACCCATTAAATAAAGTACCCACATCGTACTTTATGTCTAAAGTCACTTTTCACTTTATAATTTAACATTGACTTTACCACTTATAAAGTCACTTTCACTTTATAAAGTCACATTTAGGAAAATAATTATTTTTGTCACTTTTCCCTAGGTAGAGACTAACCCATGGGAAACCTCTTGTCCAAGGTACATTAAAAATCAACACTCCCTCTTACTGAGGAAATTGTTTCTCACCACACCCATTTTGTCCCTTAAAATGGACATGCTTGCCTCTTGGCAAGGACTTCATGAGAACATCGATCACTTGCTCATTTGTTGATATATACTCCAGCTTCGTTGTCCCCTTCTGAACATAGTCCCTAATGAAATGATATCTAATGTCAATGTGTTTTGACCTGTCATGAAACACTGGATTCTCCATGAGTTTAATGCAACTCTGATTATCATAGTGAATAACCATCGGTCTCAACTTGCGTAGCCAAATGGCCTCACAACTAGTCTAACTAGCAGCCATATACTCAGCCTCAGAAGAACTCAAAGAAACTGACTTTTTCTTGCGACTGAACCACGACACAACTGCCGAACCCAATCTGAAGCAACACCCTGAAGTGCTTTTCCTATCAGAAGCATAGCTTGCCAAATCTGGATTTGTGTAACCTGCCAACCTCACTCCATCTCCTGGCCTATAGTCCAGACCATAATCAACAGTCCCCTGCACGTAGCAAAGAATGTGCGTTGCAGCTACCCAGTGCACCTTCCTGGGCTCAACCATGAACTGGCTAAGTGTGTTCATTGCAAAACATATATCTGTCCTAGTGTTGGCCAGTTACATCAAGGACCCAATACGCTGCCTATATAATGTGGGATCCACCAAACTAGAATCTGAAGCATGAAGCTTCTTCTAGTTGGTGATCACAGGTGTAGACATGGGCTTACAGTCTGCCATGTGAAATCTGCTCAACACATCCACAACATACTGCCCCTGCCCCAGAAAGATATGCCCCTCCTCCTGCCATACCTCAAGCCCAAAAAGGTAATGCATCAGCCCAATGTCCTTCATCTCGAACTCCATAGCAAGATCCTCCTTACAACCACTAATCAGTCTCTCTGCCCCAATAATGAACAAGTCATCAACATGCAACACAAGAATGAGCGAATCATCCTGTACAACAATGTAATATAGGTTCGGATCTATATCACTCTTCGTGAAACCCATCTGCTGCAAGTAAGTATCAATCCTCGAATACCAAGTTCTCGGAGCTTGCTTAAGTCCGTAGAGTGCTCGCCTCAACCAGCATACATGAGTCTCAATATACACCTCCTCCTCTATAACTCCGTTCAGAAATGCGGTCTTCACATCCATCTGATGGATCTCCAACCCATTTCTGCAGCAATAGAAATAAGGGACCGGATAGAAGTGTACTGAGCTACGGGAGCAAAGGTCTCATCATAGTCAACTCCCTCTATCTGTGAGAACACTCTAGCCACAAACCTTGCCTTGAACTTCTCAATGTTGCCACTCGCAGCATGCTTGATCTTGTAGAGCCACCTGGAAGTCACAACTAACTTGCCCTCAGGCCTAGGCACTACTTCCCAAACATTGTTCTTAATGATAGAGGCATACTCCTCCACCATAGCCTCTCTCCATACCTCCTAGCTAGCAACCTCTTCATAGCTAGTAGGCTCAGAGTCAACAATGCTGGTAGCCTTGGCTACATAACTGCAAAACCGCTCAGGTGCCACACTCACCTTGTTCACCCTCTTTGGAGGTCCAATGAACTCCACTTCCTTACAGGTGTCTTGAAGCCACTTGGGCCTCCTCTTCCCTAAAGAAGCTTCCCCATAGGGAACCTCATCCTCTGCCCCCCAGTTTGGTGAACCTAAAGGTCTGCCAACTGACCTTGTGTGTCTATACCAACACCTGTCCTCAAAGAACCTGTACTGGCACCTGTGCCTGTGTCAGCTGAAGTGCCATACCAGTGGACTCCCTAAAGAAGTGCTCAGTGAACTCGCCACTGGTACCCCAGATGTCACTAACAGTGAAGTACCT
The DNA here is from genome assembly GCA_000404065.3 of Pinus taeda. NCBI lineage: Eukaryota > Viridiplantae > Streptophyta > Pinopsida > Pinales > Pinaceae > Pinus > Pinus taeda. The sequence continues at coordinate 15,774 of APFE031611940.1, forward strand.
CCTGTACCAGTCGATCCAGAACCCTGAGGTCCTGCTCCCTGTACTTGACCTCCCTGTTGAGGAGAAGTTTGTTACTCTCTCTCATCATACTCCCGTGATCTTCGATAGGCCCTCTCCTCCTCAAACTTCACATCCCTCCTAATCACCACTCTCTATTTAGAAGGAACGAAGATCCGATAGGCCTTCGAAGTCTCTTTGTAACCCATAAAGATACCCTTTTCTGCCATGGGTTCCAGCTTCGTCCTCTGCTCCTTGGCGATATAAGAATATCTGAGACATCCAAAGATACGAAGATGTGCCACATGAGGCTTCTCTCAAGTGAAAGCCTCCTCCGGAGTCATATTCCCCAATACTCTGTGAGGACACCTGTTCTGAAGATAAACAACAGTATTGCAAGCCTCAGCCCACAAAAACAAGGGCAACCCCTGATCATGAATCATCACTCTAGCAACCCCAACAATAGCTTTGTTCTTCCTTTCAAACACCCCATTCTGTTGGGGGTTGTAAGGAGCTGTGAACTCTCTCCTAATGCCCTCCTGTGCACAGAAGTCAGAAAACGCACCATCAATGTACTCACCACCATTGGCTGACCTCAAGACCCAAATCCTCCTACCTGTCTTCTTTTCCACAAGAGCTTTGAACTCTTTATAGGGTCTGAAGACTCCACCCTTGATCTTCAGGAAATATATCCAAGTCCTCCTAGAGTAGTCATCAATGAATATAACATAATACTCATAGCTACCCAAAGACACATGAGACATATGACCACTAACATCAGTATGAATCAAGTCTAGTATACCTGTAGATCTGTTGTCGCTCACTGGGAATCGTAACTTGGTGTACTTGCCCAAAGCACACCCTCTACAGACCTCCTAATGCTCGACACTAAAATCAGGAACTCCAGTAGTGATCTCCCTTAGTACTCTCAAAGCTCCATGATGCATATGCGCCATCCTCCAGTGCCATAACTCACACAAATCTCTACTGCTAGTGGTACTAGTGTGAGTGCTACCAAATGTGCTACTCACCAATGCTCCTGCCAACTGAAAACTGAACCTGTATAGTTTCCCAGAGCAGACTCCAATCACTTTGGCCGAAGTGATGGAAACTCCCCTGGGATGCATCAATACCTTCCCTCCTGAGAAAGTGACGTCAAACCCCTTCTCCTCCATAGCAGACACTGAAATGAAGTTCTTCTTCATCCCTGGAATATACAAAACATCCATGACCTTCAAAGGAGGCAATGGCTCCCTCTCAAAGATCATAGTCCCCACACCAACAGTGCTCATAGTGCAGTCATCTCCTAGTACAATCTCAATATCAAGTGCTCTCTCTGCAAGCTCTAAAAAGAACTCTCGTTCACCTGTCATATGGCAGGAAGCACCGATTTCTATGTACCACACATCGGACGATGTACTCCTACTAGATGTAGAAGTAATAAATGCAAATTACTGGTCAAACTGTGAAGCAAACTGCTCCACCTCTATTAAAGCTGCAGTATCCTTCTTCCCCTTGTTCTTCCTCTTAGGACACATAACAACGTAGTGTTCCATCTTCTAACATGCCCAGCATTTGACTTTGGACATATCTGTATCTTTCTTCTTCTTCTTCTCCTTTCCCTTAGCCCCATATGATGAGGCCCCTTTCTTGGCCTTCCCCTTGTTCTTCCCCCTGGCTATCAAGGCTACATCCTCCTCATCCGCTATCTTCACCCCACCACTGTCAGTCTTCCATATCTCATGCTACACACAATCATCCCAGAATCTATCCCAATTGGGAAGATTCTCCCTAGAGGTAACACCATCTCCAAAGACCCCCCAAGACTTAGGAAGTCCTTCTACAACTATCCTGACTAACTCTATGAGTGCAACTATCTCACCAACAGCAGTCAAATCATCATGTACCTATTTGACCCTGCTAAGATAATGAACTACACTTTCAGCCTTTGTCATCCTGATGTTCTTCAATTGTTCTTTGAGTACCATCTTCCTCCTCTCATTAGTACTCTGATAGAGAGTGCCTAGAGTTGTCCACATCTGATATGCATATGTGTTTTCTCTCACCTGAGGAACCACATGATTCTTTAGACTGTCCATCAAAATCCTTTTTGTCTTTGCATTATTCTTTGTGAATTCAGCAAGTTCATCTGTAGTAGTAAGAGGTACAACTACTTGCCGCACTATGTCCCAAACTGTTGCCTCCTCAAACACTATTTGAATTCTCTCCTTCCAAACATCATAGTCAAATATCCCATCCAGCCTATCCTCTATCCTTAAGAACATGGTCGTGACTGTTGTCCAAAATTTACAAAACCAAAAAAAAGGAGAAATGAACTTTCCAACACACCTTGTTGTCCCAAAAGTTTAGTCTGTGTTCCCAAAATATCAGTTTGTTGTCCAAAAATTCAGTTTGTTGCCCAAACCACTGTTTGTTGTGCCAAAATACTGTTTGTTGTTCAAACTACAATTTTCAGCCTGTAGCTCTGATACCATGTTGAAATTTAATGACTAAAAAAAGTTTCCAACAATCCCAAGCCAATTTTAATTTCACCTTATCACTCTCATTCAATTAAATGCTATTTCCCATAAACATACCTTCAACATATAGAATTATGGAAATGAAATCTTCAGATTAAAACACATGGGACTATCAACACACACTGAAAATAAATATGAACATAACCAGACCAGCAACACACATAAAATACACACATATTTTTGGTCAACTTAGACCCAGGCAAAACCCTTTCAATCTTCTCCGAGGAAACCCTGTTAGAGAGCTCTTCAAATTTATTTCTCTTTCAAGTTCAGGAAAAATACATTTGCAGACAAAACAAAATAGCAAAATACAACTTATCTCTTCAGCCCAAAACTCCTTGAAAATCTTGCCCACTTTGCCTCAATTTTTGTGCCCACTTGAAGCTAAAAATATGTATTGTATGGATACGACTTTATAGACTGTACCATACAGACTGTACAGATTTCCATATTGTTGTACAGACTCTACGGATTTTTTTCAAAAAAATTACCTTTCTTCAAAAGCTTCTCTCAAACGATGTGCAGCTCACAACATTCAATGTTGTTTGTACTATACTTTTTGTTGTCTTCTAAACCTTGATTTCCATGCCCAGCTTTGCCCATAAATTACTCATTCAACTTGTTGCAGCAAATTTCTTCTTCATAACTTTTCTCCAGCTCTCAGCCTCCTTTCTCCAATCTGCTCATGAAGAATAAATGCAGTCTCTCTTTTCTTTTCCCCCTTTTGTTTCCCTAAATGACTTTTGGGCAACCCTAAGATCTAATGGCTCAAATTCATTTAGATCAAAGGATGAGAATAAATGTGCATTTAGTTCTCACTTTTTATTTTTTAACTCATCCATTAAATAAAGTACCCACATTGTACTTTATGTCTAAAGTCACTTTTCACTTTATAATTTAACATTGACTTTACCACTTATAAAGTCACTTTCACTTTATAAAGTCACACTTAGGAAAAGAATTATTTTGGACACTTTTCCCTAGGTAGAGACTAACCCATGGGAAACCACTTGTCCAAGGTACATTAAAAATCAACACAACACCCAACACCCCTGATATATTTATTGTATCTATGGTGGACTTTCTGCCTTTGTGCTAATATATCGAAAAGGTTCTTCTATGCATTCAAATCTTTGAACTTTTGAGGTTTTTTATTGTGAGAAAACATGTGAGCAGGGTGGTTGTTATTTCATGCAATTGTTTGAATCTCTTTCAATCAAGGTGCATATTCTATCTTGTTTACATCCATCTTTACTGTTCAAATTTTATTAAGGAACCAATACCAATTTCAACAATTTAATTTATGATTTTTAGTGTGTTTTCTGGTGTCTTTGGGTGTTTTAAGGGCATTGTGCAAAATATTTTGGAAGTTGGACAGACTTTTTTTTTCAGAAAAAACAGCATACAACCATTGTATGGACACACCTGTGGATGAAAAAGCAACAGCCCACACAGAGAGGCAATTAACAAGTGACAAAGCTAAATTGCCTAAAGTTGTTACTCCAATCCAGCATCCTATAGGTGGAGATTTGCATGATAATAAACCTGGACTACTGCTGGGAATATCATCAAATCCTTGGTCATTAATAGCTCATGGCTACAACCACCATGGTAAGATTTAATTAATGTCATTTGTAGGTTGTCCAACCTAGCAACTCCACTGTTGGAGGGTTCTTTGATGCCAGAAAACACACAAGGCACACTTCCAGGCCTTAACAAGCCTGAACAACTATGCCAGGTAACAAAGGTAGATCAACTCCTGAATCCCCATTAGGACTAGCAAGTGCTTCCAATACTTTCACTATCTCAAATGTGGTTGTTACACCTTGATCTGCTAGTACACTTAAAATTAGTGCTCTAATGAGTTCCTCCGTGTCTTTTACTAGTTCATTCATTGCTGCTCTATCTTTTACATCAAAGACAAGTGTAATGGTTAGGGGTGTTGTTACTCTTAGTGTGTATGCTCCCCTAAATTTTGCTGCAATACCTAATCAAGCCCATGATGTGCCTGCAAGCCTCAAGGGAATACAAGAAAGATATCTCGAATTTGCAGGAAATAATGTTGTTTCTACTGATGATCATCTAATAGCTGTCATGAATGTTGGAGAGAATTTGGAAATTTGTTGAAAATTGGCAGCTAAGGGATGAATTTCCTTGCATAAAATCTCATTTCTAAAAATTCTAGTGTGACTTTCCAAAAATAGTAAATCACCTTCCTTCAATTAATAATCAAGTATAGACGATGGACAATCACTTAACTTATCCTTAATCAATCTTAATTGTTCAATATCAATATTATCATTAATATTATTATTATTATCCCTATGATACTATAATATTATTATCAAAATAGAAATACATGTCATCTTTCCTACTTGGCACTCAATCAAGCCACTTCGTACCTCTCTCTCTCCTTGATGGCACTCGTACCCCTCTCTCTCACTTAATGGATTCATTGCACTCCTCTTACACTCCCTTACACGCATTAAAGACTCATCATAGCACTCCTCTAACACACATTAAAGTCTCGTCATATATTATTCCTCTTACGCACTCTTCAATGCATAAATTGCACTCTCTCCTTCAAGGCATGCGTACTCCTTTATTGCATAAGTTACAAAGACAAGTGTACCTCCTTAATGGCATGTGTTGCTCTTTAAATGGTGTGTAACTCCCCCTCAAGGAATGCGAGTTACTCCTCTCCTTCATGGCTTGAACTCCTTGCCCCTCCTATATATATGCACCTCTCATATTCACTCTTACTCACTTGTGCATTGTGAAAGGAGACTTCAAACTTGTGAAAGAGAGAGTTGGAGAGACTAGCGAAGAATTGAGAGAGAGAGAGAAACTTGGAGGGTAAGAGCAGAACTTGGTGAGCCAAAGTGATTCAGTGTTTGCATCAGCTACAGCGACCAAAGATCTTCTTCAGATTTGGGTGAACTTCATTCTCTCATTGTATTTTGTTTCTCTGCTGAACAATTAATTTCTAATAGAAGAAGAATCTAGTTGGCTTTTCCCCTTGTGGGTTTTGCCCTAGTCATTGGACCTAAACTTTTGTCTCTCTTTGTGTTCTTGATTGTATTCTATTTTTCATATGGTTTATATGGTGTATGTTCTATCTACAATTGCTTAATTGAATTTGCAGCTGGAAGAAGTTTTATTTTAAGTAATTGTTTCACCATAGAACATCCAATTTTCAACAAACTTGAATAGGATATTGCAATGAATATGTCACTACAATCTCTAGCAGGTGATGTCGGGGCATGGTATAAGTCCCTCACTGCAAATTCCATTGATGGATGGGATTCTTTCTAGACACAACTTTTAGCTTGAGTCGCAGGAAACGCTGGAGAAGGGTCTGTTTTCGGCTGGAAACAAAACAGAAACAAGGAAACTCGTACCTTACGGTCTAGAAACTCGTTTCCAGTTGTACTAGCCCGTTTCTCGAGGAGGAAACGTGGCCAGTACGGCCGGAAATGCGTTTCCAGGCCGTACGGTGGAGTTTCCTCTTCTAACTTCATTTTTTCTTGTATTTTTTTTTTCACTTCTAATTTTTTATTTGGCGACTAAAATATCTTCTAGATGCTTCTAGATGCCTCTAAAGTTATAAAAAAGAGGATTTTTTTAGTGGGGCAGCGTAATGTTCAAGCTTATGGCCCTAGTATTGATATGCAGTTCATGGTAATGTTAAATTCGTAATGTTCATTTTCATCCTTTTACTTAAACTTTTAACATTACCATGAAATGACTCAAGATGTTTCAGAGTGGTTTCACCCTCATTGGATTTCATATGGAAAAAGTAGAATTTTAGATCTCACTCAAAATCCAGCAGACTTATCTGTTTTTCAAGATTTCAGGATTGGGGGGATTGCAATGTTTTCATTGGATTTTGTTATGTACTAGGGTATGGAACTTGTATTTAATCAAGAGAACCAACCCTATATGCAGGGGAGACTCCCAATAATCAAGAGCACGTAAAGTACTAGGGTATGGAACTTGTATTTAATCAAGACCACTAAGGTCGTTCGACTATGTAGGAGGAGACTCCCAATCAAGCACGAGACAAGAAATTAAAAATTTCTCGTGGCTGATTTTGGATATTGCTATTTTCATTATGTGATCATTCATGGGTAAATGTGATGTAAATTTAGAGACTAATAGTTTATGCATTGACAATTGACAATTTAATCATAATGTAATAAATTATAATGTATCATATATGCTTTATGATTGCACATATTCCTTAAATGTTCTAATATATATATATATATATATATATAATATATATATATATAATATATTGCGTTTCCCCCATTTCAAGAATTTGGAGGGGTCACGTTTCGTACCCGTGCCCATTTCGGAAACTCATACCCGTTTCCCCATTTCGTGTAACTTAGTTTTTAGCCAAGTATAGTGATAAGCAACATAGTAATTTTTTATTGTTAAAGTTCACCAATGAGACAGTGATTGAGTGCAATAGTTGCTTTGCCAAATTATATTCAAGGATCCCGCAATCAGTTTTCCAAAGTGAATAGTACTTCTTTAGTTTTTTATATCAATGCTTTTGATCAATATTTTAGGCTTTTACTCACAGAAAAGGATTCTCATAACTTGGATGTTGCCTATGCTACTACCTTGACAATTGAAAAGAATCTGAATGCAATCAAGAAGGTCCACTTAAGCTCATCCCACCTTTTTGATCCACATGTAAAGACATTAGCTGAACCGGAAGAGGAGTGGAACGAAAAGGGTGAAGTCCCTGCTAAGATTGTGGAAATATTACAAAATATGAGCAGTTAAGATGATCCCGATTGAGCATAATCAAGAAAATCAGCATATTGCCCCCTTTAGCGCACCGCTCTTTTCAACCGAGGAAGTAACCTCTTAGAAGGCCATTTCAACAAGAAAAGAGGATTCAAATTCAACGTCCTACGAAACTACTTAATAATAGAAATTTTGTGGGGATTTCTTCTTCCACTTTCCATTGTGGAGCTTATGACTTGCCTCCTAATGAAGAGGGTAGTTGAGTGTTTGCTAGGACAACCTAACTATTTGTCCAAGGAAATCTGTAACAAGTGTGTCTAGGGAACACAAAGATAAGTTGGAATATACTAGGGAAATTTTTCCCTAAGGTTCCTTAGATAACTAGGGTTCTCAACAAAATTCCTTTTTCTTGTTCAGAAAATGACACAAATAGTTCATCCAGTAATACACATGTGAATAAACAGTATGATCTTTAGTAAGTAACACTACTTTCTCAACAACACAACAAACCATTCAATCCAATGCTATAATTCAACCATTCAATAAATTCAACAGTTTTGATATAGTTCCAAATTCAACAGTTCCAGTAGAATTCCAAATTCAACAAATCTAGTATAGTTTCGAATTCAACGAAGCTAGATTATTAAGCAACTGTACCCTAACCAAAAATCTGAGTTTTTCTAATCCCTTGCGAGTTCTGACCAAATAGAATACCCGAATAGCCTCATTGTGTATCTGTGAAAGAGGGGGATCAAACTCTATTTTAGGATTTGCCTCCGACTTCCCTCAAACGACTCCTCAAATTCTGTTTCGGGACCATTGGATCGTCTTAGGGAGTTTTGGGTATGCAACAGTCTTAAATCAATCCTCTGCACTGCCTCAGGTGGCCCTTCTGAGCTCTGTTATAGGAACTTGAATTTCCTCAAAAAACTCAGATCTGTTGCATAGCACAAACAGTCCCTCGAGTGGCCTCAGGAAGGGCTCCAGTTCAACTGGAATTGCCCTCCGTTTGATGCTCAGAAAGTTGCGGATTAGTTCAGGAAGGTGGCCTCGGGAGAATTCGCATATGCTCAGCCTTAGGGTCTCGTTCTTCCTCAGAGAAATTTGTCAATATTTTGCCTCAGTACAGATTTGTATAGTCTCAAGATAATTCAGTTGACTTGCTTCAAAGTTCAAATATCCCACCAAAAAGACTTTGTTATTCTTCAAATTGATAACTTCTCTGTTTGCCAGAACATAATAGAAAATACAGATAGGTAACTAGGTTGGGTGGGATCACCTCCACTGAAACTAGTCAAAGGAGAAAAGGGGACCTCAGGCTCAATGAAAAACAAAGACAAATTGATCCAATCCAATGATGATCAAATGATTCTAACTCTCTTGTATTTATAGATTTCCTTGTGGGGGTTTCTCCTCCTGAATTAATTGAGTGGGGTTCATAACAAACCCCAACTTTGGGATTTTTTTGCCCCAGCTGCCTCAAAACTTTTCCTCTGTTACCCAAACATTAGGTATTTTGGGGTTTACCCTTTATCAAAGACTATAGCCTACTTGAACTGTTAAGCTACTTCGTCCCTTGGGCCAATTAATCCCTTGGGGATATTGCAGTCCCCCCTTCCTGACATTGCTTGTCCCAAATCAATGACAGATCTGGGTGTAGCAAAATTCGCCCTTCCAAAAACTCTTCTTCAGCCTTTGTAACTTCCTTCCTTCGCCTAATAATTAACATGTCGGCAGGGATCATCATCATGCCATAGTTGTTGTTTTCACTTGTTTCATCATAAGTGAATTATGGGCAAGTAACACAATTGTAAGTCTTTAGAAACAGTTTGTTGGTGGTGGCTCCTCCCTTAAGTAGTGAAACCTTTGCAATATTTTCCACACACTGTCCATGTTTTGTTGTTGGCTCCTTTGCCCTTGAAGGTGACTTATTTCCAATTTTTAGGGTGTTGTCTTCTAAGCATGGTTGGCCATCGAAAATCTTCAGCCCTGTGTGGGAGAAGAACCCATCAAACTGCAAACATTCAGTGGCAGCAATTTCTCTTGCAATCTTGCAGCCATTTCCCTTCAACAAGAATGATTTGGCAACCTTCATAATGACTACCTGAATTGGTGGAGGGTTAAAAATCATCTTATTTCCATGGATCAGATCTTCTCTTACTGTAATTTTGGTCATCCCAAGAGGCATTTTTGTTGCTACTTACCTTTTTCCACGTCCCTTGAAGCACTCCTTATAACCAGTGTGGAAAAAGTCGGGAATAAATCCCGATTAAATCCCGATTTTTTGATTTTTTTGGCTGGCCGATTAAATCCCGATTTTTTGATTTTTTTGGCTGGCTGTTTAATTTTGCCGACTTTTTGCCAACTTTTTCGAAAAACTCCCGACTTTAAAGACTTTTTCAACTTTTGGACCCTTGCCGATTTAATCCCAACTTCGACTTTTTCCACATTGCTTATAACCATTGTGACCTGTGCTTCTTCCCTTAAGTCTTTTGGAGGGGTCTGCTACTACAATATGCTCTTCTTTGTGGTCCCTATTTGCACCAGCAATGTGTTCTATACATGCTTGTAGCTATAATCTCATTTTCCACCTTGTACCGGTCATCATGAATGAGCTCGTCCAATACTTCGCAAGAATTTATTCTTGGAGTACTCTAATAAGAGATGGGCTCCCCAATTCTCAAGAATGTCTTATGTTCTGCAGTCTCTTCCTTCCTGGCCTCATTAGATTGTAAGTTGTTACTTGTAGTTCTACAGGCTGTCATGCAAGTGACTTTGCCTTGTTTTGGTATGACGTCCATTTGCTGGGCTGTGACAATTCAGGGACCCCCATTGGTCATGCCTCTTAGCACTACCTTACTGTCGTTTGGATCTCAGAATTCCATTTCCATCGCTTGGTTGTTCATTACAAATCTTCCCAACGAGTACAACCATTGTACTCCCAATGCCAAATTAGTATCCACCAATTCTATTACATAAAAATCATCAGTAAGTGTATGCATACCTAATGTGATGCTCAAACGTGGACAAGGATGCCTCTCCCGAGTCCTTGCCACCACAGTTGCATCAATAAAGTTTTATGTTGCTCAACCATCTATCAATGCTATGATTTGTTTCTCTTGTATGGCACCCTTGATTTTGAATGTGTGATATTTAGGAACTCCTAAGAGAGTGGCAATAGTACCTCCTTTAATAATCAGAAGTTGCCTCCTCGCTGCTTTTAGGGGTGCCACTTCTACAGAAATGCTAAGCTCCTTGCTTGATGGTTGTGTTGTATCACCCTCATTGTCGCTATCGGGTAGTACTTCAATGTAGTATATCTTTCCCTTTCCCAAACATCAGTGACCGAGTTCCCATGGCTCTTTGCAAGTGAAGCAAAGCTTCTTTCTTCTAAGCTCATTTCGAGTCTCTTCATCCAACCGATCCTTCTTAGTTTCATTGTCCAAAGATATCTTCTTGCCTTTTGTCTTTTGGAGGGATTTGTGGCATGGGTGGAGTCTTCATTTTTGGTCTTGCACCTCCCATATCTCAAGTCTTCTTGATGGTGTCCTGTAGGGTTACGTGATTGAATGCCTTAACCCAAGCTTGTAGGGGTTCAACAAATCCCTCTACGAAGAGCATGATTAGTCTTTCTTCCGCTATGTCTGTTACCATGACTGCAGTGTTTGAATTCTACAATATACTCTTCGTGCGATTTGGTATGTTTGAGTTGTGCTAGCTCTCTAAAGTGTATACTTGAGTTTTTTCAATCAAATCAGTCTATCAACCTCTGTCTAAAGCCCACACAAGAGGTAATGTTTGCATTCCCTAATGTAACTAGTCCATGATGCCACCATTCATGTGCTTCCCCTTCCAAATGTAGAGTGGCGAATTGGATAGCATTTACTTCTAGCATAGGATTAAGTCAGAAATAGGTGTCCAATTTTTGCACCCAAGCTCTTGCTGAACATTTAGATGACGCATAAAAGAAGGAAGAGATAGTTTACTTACCTTGTGCATGAAATCAGAATTTTGGAGTCCCCTAGGTCAGTTCCGATATTTGTTGTTGCAAAATTCTTGGAAAGACAAAGCGGCCCAGGTATTTTCTCCTAGTGCTACATACTCCTAAAGGTAATAATCAATATTCCCATTCTACTTTGCTCCTTGATTTGTCATTGTCTGATTATTTGAAAATTGAGGAAGTAACTCTCTGTAACTTCTTCCATTGGTTGCCCTGGTTTTAGTGCATGCAATGGGACCAGTGTTGTAGTTCCTGCTCCCTTCAGTGGATGCCCTATTACCTCCATTTAATTTGTTAGCATTGTCACCAGCAATGTTTGGATTTGCTATGAGTTGTGCCATTAGCTAGGCTAACTGTTGTTGTCTTTGAGCTAGCACCCGAGCTATTTCTTGTTGCCCTGGAATTCCCTGTTGTTTCCCTTGTAATATCACAATTTTCATTTCTATCTGTAAATGAATCAGTACATGTAAGAGATCCTTGGAATATGGTCCTCCTCGCTCTTCCCTAACCCCCATGGCTACACTGTGGTTAACCTTATTCTTCCTGACTGTAACGTTGCTTGTATCCCCTAGAAGCATACAAGGCTTATACACTCGCAAGCTGGCGGGATTCCAGCTATGATAACATTGTAGTATTCTAGGGAAATTTTGACCTAGGGTTCCTTATATAACTAGGGTTTTCAACAAAATTCATTTTTCTTGTTCAAAAAATGGCACAAATAGTTCATCTAGTAATACACATATGAATAAATAGTATAATCTTCAGTAAGTAGCATTGCTTTCTCAACAAACCATTCAATACAATGCTATAATTTAACCATTCAATAAATTCAACGATTTTTGGTACAGTTCCAAATTCAATAGTTCTAGTAGAATTCCAAATTCAACAATCCCAGTATAGTTCAGAATTCAATGGAGCTTGATTAATAAGCAATTGTACCCTAACCAAAAATCTGTGTTGTTTTAATCCCTTACGAGTTCTAACCAAATAGAATACCCAAAGCCTTAGTGCATATTTGTGAGACGAGGATTGAACTCTGTTTTAGGATTTGCCTTGCACTTCCCTCAAAAGACTCCTCCAAATTTTGTTTCAAGACTACTAGATCGTCTCAAGGAGTTCCGGGTCTACTACAGGCTTAAATCAATCCTCTGCACTCCCTCAGGTGGCCCTTTCGAGCTTTGTTATAGGAGCACGAATTTCCTCAAAAAACTTGGCTTTATTACAGAGCACAAATAGTCCCCCGAGTGGCCTTAGGAAGGGCTCAACTTCAGCTGAAATTGACCTTTGTTTGATGCTCAGAAAGATGTGGATTAGTTCAGGAAGGTGGTCTCAGGAGAATTCGCATATGCTCAGACTCGGGGTCTCGTTCTTCCTCAGAGAATTTTGTCAATATTTTGCCTCAACACAGATCCATATAGTTTCAAGATAATTCAATTGACTTGTTTCATATCTCCCACCAAAAAGACCTCGTTATCTTTAGATTCATAACTTGTTTGCCAAAACAAAATATAAAATAAAGATAGGTGACTAGGTGGTGTGGGATCACCTCCACCAAAACTAGTCAAAGTAGTAAAGGGGTCTTAAAACCCTCATAGCCTCAGCCTCAATGAAAAACAAAGGCAAATTGATCCAATCCAATGACGATCAAATGATTCTAACTCTCTTGTATTTATAAATTTCCTTGTGGTGGTTTCTCCTCCTTAATTAATTGAGTGGGGTTGATAGCAAACCCCAACTTTGGGCTTTTTTTGCCCCAGCTACCCCAAAACTTGCCCTCCACTGCCCAAACATTGGGTATTTTTGGGTTTGTCTCTTTATCAAAAACTATAGCCTACAAGGATTGATAGGCTACTTCATCCCTTAGGGCAATTAATCCCTTGGGGATTACATATGCTTAATAATAACTTTCCAAAATATGCTAGGTACTCCACCATAATGAAAGAAATCAGCCAAAGGTATTTTTGTTAATGCAAATGAATTCAATGCTTGTCAAAATGGTATTCTTGCTACTAATATAGCAGCACCTAAGGTCCTCTTGGTCTAATTATTCATAAACCACAAACAAAGAAGGATGCCTTGGTGGCTGAAATAAAGAAGGCCTATGCTCACAAGAATAAAATTGTCAATGGCTTCTAGGAATAATAGTACATACCCCAAAAGCTCACACAGCAGGTGATTGTGCCAAATCAACATGTTCCTTTTCCCATGCACAATACATGTTTGAATTGGCACACAAGTTATCAGAGATTGGGATTCCAATGCCAATGTGATACCTCCTTCACATGCCTGGACAAAAGAATGCCATCAATATATCCTTTGGTTTAGGAGGTGCAATCAATCCATCCAATGACATCTTACAAGTATATTTAGGTATGAAGTTTCTGTCGATGTTTGTAGCTTGGGTAGGCACTTCTTCACAGGCCTAAGTGTCTAGGCGTGCAAGAAGCCTCTTTAGAATACTTTCTCAAGCATTAAGTAAGTTGTTTTCGTAATTTAGACTAAGTCTAAATTAAGAAAAGCATATTCTAATTATCTTGGCCATTGAGATAAAGAAACTAGGGAAAAGTAAAGTATTTACTTTAGTGAATTATGCTTTAATGTCAATCAATGATCTCAAGTGAGGCAAGATTTAATCTCACCCGTCAATCACTTTAAAGATCAGGGTTAGGGATTTACCTCAATGAGAAGTTATAAAAGCAATGCTAAGAGAGGAGAAAGACACACCACACAATGAGCACAAGACTAAGAGAACGACATCTCAGTGAAAGGGTGGAGGACTTCCACTCAAGTGTGTCGGGTCGGAGGAAGGTGCAAGACGCAACAAGGGAGATGGATCCAGATCAACTAAGGAAGATCGAAGGACATATCTAGGGCTTGATTAGGTAGATAACTCCAAGTTTATGTTGGAATCATGATTGCCATTACACCAAAACCTGTAGGTATTAGTACACGAACGCTACGCCAAAGTTAACGAACCCTCGAGAGGAAGTTAAGCACATGTCATGATTCATGTTGCAGGGAATGTCACCCCCCCAGATGTAAGGCCCGAAGCGCGTCCCGTACAGATTCGTCCAGGAAGCGTCCCCGAAAGCATGATTCCAAAATTCCGAAATGCAGTTCCGCTTGTTTTGGATGCTTCCTGGAAATTCTGGAAGCATCCTCCGAAGCACGCTTTTGAATCTCCGAAGCAGGCTTCGTACAGGCTTCGACCGTACAAAGCGCAGCGCTTCAGAGGGTGCATCGTACGGTTCCCATACGATTCTGTACACGCTTCCGGAAAAAGCGTCGCGCTGTTTAGAAAATCGATTTTTATTTTTTATTTTTTTTATTTTATTTTAGGTGAGTTTGCTTGTTGGGGGTGGGTCCACCTCGGGTTAGGTGAGGAATGAAGCCAAAAAAAAAAAAAAAAATATATAATATATATATATATATAATATAGAATATCAGGATGTTTGAGAGTGGTTCCAGCCTATTGGACTTCATATGAAAAATAGAATTTCATATCCTATTCAAAATTCAGCAGACTTAACAGTTTTCAGGAATTCAAGATCAATGGGACTGTGGCATTTCATTAGATTATATCAAGTGTGAAGGTATGCGATTAGCATTTAATCAAGAGCACCAAGCCCTATATGTACCCTAGTGTTGGTGGTGTTAATTGTTGAACTCCTTTGTCACGCCCTTAGCAAAAAAATACCTTTCAATCAAGTCAAATTCATCGATCAAGCATGTTAAGCTTTTTCTACCATATTTTAAGTCTTGAATTAGGTAGTTTGATCAAAATTGGGCAATGTTGACTAATATCCCTAGACAATCGAGGTAGAGGCAAAGGCTAGACAAGAGAAGAAGAATCTAGATTCTAGATGGTTGATGCATCTAAATGGTTGATGCTCGAATAATTAATCATTAATGTACAATGGATGATAAATCTATCTTGATTTATGCAAAAATATACATGTTTTCATGTCTTCTACAACTAATTTGGTATTTGGGATGTTTGTTTTGAGTATAAATGCAAAAAAATATAAAAAAAATATATACATATAGCAGATGCTTCCGTAGACGCTTCGCTTCCTAGATTTTTGGAAAATGATGCTTCCACATCCTCGCTTCAAAAAAATGTCCCTGTTTCATCCCCGCTTCGTGCAACATTGGTCATGAAACACATGGGGAGCGCTGCATTATCTAATGCCCAACAATCTCCCCCCTCCAGCGCGAGCCGAATGTGATTCAAACTCGAGACCTTTGGCTCTAATATCACTTGCTGGAATCACAACTGCCATTACACCAAAACCTGCAGGTGTTAGTAAAAGTTAACATATCTTCTAGAGGCGGTTAAGCACATGTCACGAAACACACAGGGAGCGTTGGATTATCCAATGCCCAACAATTTATTGTTGTATAAGTAATTTCCTCAAAAGGTCATTTTCCCAATAACAAAGCCAAAGTAGGTTCTAAAAATATTTTAATGAAGACCTATATTGTAGTATACCTAGGGGGGATAATATGGGGTACAAAGGGAGGTACCCAAGGGAATAATGTAATAATGGAATGGGCGATAGTAATAAATAAGGTGGTTAACCCATATCATGTAAGCGACCACAAATAGTTAGTAATAATGTAATGAGCCCATAGATGGTATTCAGGGAACCATGGTAATGACCCATGATATTGTATGTATGAGGCCTATATAGAGGCTAGAGACTCCCCATTGAGAGATGTCAAGGATTATTGTATGAACAAGCATATGGCTTGTGGAGTGTTTTCCTTCCTTAAAGAGTGAATGTATGGTCTTGCCCTACCTTAAGGGTTTGATATCAATAAAGTGAAGCATTTCTATCTTATTATTTCTGGGGATATTTGCATTATCTTATATTTTTGGATCAGATCTATAACAAGTGGTATCAGAGCACTTTCTTGGGCAAAGCGGAGAATTTTTTTTTTTTATTTTTGCAGGAATTTTTTGGGCGACGAGTTTGCAGATCAGATTCGTACATTCTGGTGCAAAATCTGCATAATCTAATTGCAGATCTGAATGGTTTGTGAAAAAACACCCAATTTCAAAACAAAAAAAATTCAGCCGAATTGGGGTCTGGATGAAGGAGATATCACTGATCTAAAAATCAGTGGTGTTGCAGATATTCTTTCAGGGCAGCGAGTTTGCGGCACAGATCTGTACATTCTGGTGCAAAATCTGCAGAATCTAATTGCAGATCTGGATTGTTTGTGAAAAATATCCAAGTTCAAAAAAAAAATCAGTCGAATCAGAGTCCAGATAAGGGAAATATCGTTGATTTAAAATCAGCGTTTTTTCAGAAATTTTTTGTAGCGGCAGGACAGTTGCAGCGTGAATCTGAAATTTCAGTGCCTAGATCAAGTTTTCTACCACATGGAAAGATGCAGAATGGTTGTTCCATTTCCGAAAACAGGTCATAAAAGGGATTCTAAGAAATATTGACAGAATTGTGGCCATTTAAAATTTTCACCAAGTAAGTGAGTTTTTCCCAAACCCTCTTCTTGGAGATGCTATATTTTACAGGAAAAGATGAAAGTCCTACTATTGAAGAATTCATACAAAGACAAAAGTTCAAATATGGGAAATTTTGGAAGGATATGGTACTGCTTAATTTCCAAGATGAGGCGTCCAAATGGTTGCGCTCATTTGACAACAAGCAGTGGACCCAACTGTTAGATGAAGAATTTGAAAGAGTCCTTTTAGTCAAATGGTTTCACGCTAGAAAATAAAAGAATGAGACATGTAAAGGGTTATTTTCTACTGGTATATCATTATTGCAAGTTCATGGATTCATTCAGAAAGAGAAGATCGTTGTCTATAAATCATAGTTGTCAGCATTATTTTATCAATGTTAATTTGGCAAAAAAATAACAAGTTCTAGCAAAACACACTGAAAACACACAGGTTGATGATGAGGATGTTCAAGTTTATAAGGATTTCAAGATTTCTATGGATAAGTATGTGTTGCATGGTGATTTTTATACGTCAGATCTGGATGACATGGATGTTGTTTTGGGATATCCTTGGATGGAATCCATGGGTACTATCAATATTAATGTGCTGAAGAAATTCCTGAAGCTCTAGTATAAAAAGAAGAAAATTACATTACAGGATATTTCCATCAATAAACAAGTAGAGTCCACGGAGGCTGAAGCAGAAGATGTTCCAGGAACTTACATATCAGATGAAGAGCCATTGATGGTCGACAACCACACACAAACATCAAACTAGGTACCAAAAAAACAAGTAGAGGCTGAAGCAGAAAATGTTACATCAGAGGGGGACTCAATGGTTGAAGTAATATTGAAAGATAAGAAACAACAACAGGCACCACAACAAGAACCAGATACCCATCAGGCTCCATTAGGTGATGAATTAAAAAAATATACATCGTTGGTTAACACTTCAGCATATCACCACCCACATCACCCCGCAAGAAAACAACCAACAAGATGGCAATGAATTAGCCACAAGGACAACAACCCCCGCATGACAGATAGAGAGGAGCGAAGATCCACCTACTACACATCAACACAGAAGAGCTGCCAAGGTCAACTTCCATCTCAAGCGAGCGAAGTACCAGCGAGATCGAGGGTTCACCTTTCTCTTAGATGGCTAGATACACGTGCATGGTACCAGTGGACTACTATTTTGAGTAGATCTTATTATTTGTATTCTTCCCATGTTTTGGGGACGAAACATGTTAAGGGGGGTGGAATGTAGTATACCTAAGGGGGATAATATGGGGTACAAAGGGAGGTACCCAAGTGAATAATGTAATAATGGGATGGGCCATAATAATAAATAAGGTAGTTAACCCATATCATGTAAAGGACTACAAGTAGTTAGTAATAATGTAATGGGCCCATAGTATTAGAAAGATGGTATTGAGGGAACCACGGTAATGACCCATGGTATTGTATGTATGAAGTCTATATAGAGGCTAAAGACTCTCCATTAAGGGATGTCAAGGATTATTGTATGAACAAGCATATGGCTTGTGGAGTGTTCTCCTTCCTTAAAGAGTGAATGTATGGTGTTGCCCTACCTTAAGGGTTTGATATCAATAAAGTGAAGCATTTCTATCTATTTCTATCTTATTATTTCTAGGTTTATTTGTATTATGTTATATTTTCATATCAGATCTATAACATATATCAAGCAAAAATCTATGTGGACGTATGATTAAAATTTGTTGTGCTTCTGTAGAATATTTTTTTGTTTTTGTTAATGTGAAAATTTATAATATGAAATTCTACTGCAGTAACTGATTTATTTCAGCTCCTTATTTCTCACAATAAGTTATTTACGAAACCCTTTAATAAACATTAAAATAAATTCTACTGCAGTTATCACATAATTACATAGAGAAAATAAACAATGATATACAAGCACAAGAATCAATCACATCAACACAGTTGTTTTTGGACAATTGTCCCCAGAAAAACCCAATGTGGGAAAACCGGTGTAGCAAATGAGGGTTTTATTAATCTTCAGCAACAATCGCTTTACAAGGTATGAATTCACAAACAACTAAGACACTTCTGAGAGAAAACACCTAAGACGATGTTTCTACTCCTCCTAGAGAAGTTCTGACACCTTGGAGACCCTTCTCTCGCCTCTGCGTCACTTCTGCATCAGCCTGTGTGAGAATTGTGTCTCCACTAGTGCTACCTCCTTGCTCTTCCCTTTGCATTGTCTCTCGAATGCCCTGCGTCACATCCTCCTCAGTCACTGACTACTATTGATACCCTCCTCTTCACCCTGCAATTCTTCCTCTGAAATTGAACTACTCCTTGAGAATCAATTTCCCTCGGGGTACTGAATATTTGCCCAGGGTATCTCCAAATGACTCTCAAGTCTTCTCTTATACTTTTCCTTTTGATAAATCAACGACCGAGATTAAATCTCTAATCAACGACTAAAATTAAAACAGACTTGATCCTCGTCTCTTAGAAGCTTCTCACCCATATCTTTATTAATAACCATTAATATTTTTATTTTCCTAAGTTTAGACTTGGGAACCCATTAAAAATATTAATTATTTTAATAACTCCTCATCCGAGTGGAATTTCTCCAAACAATTTCTGGGTCTTGGAGATCTCATGTGCTCTAGCCCCTCCACATAATTTGGGAGCTAGAGCATATCCGATGCTACCCAAAATCAACAGTTAAAACCCTAGTCGTGTTTTTATTCATAGATCTAATCTGTTAGATCAATAAACAATCGGGTTGCTAGTGTTAGAATTTAACATGGTATCAGAGCATAAACTCTAAGAAACCAATATCTGAATCGCCAAAGATGCCAAGTTTGTATAGGCATTGCAAAAGGGCCATGTTTGGTTGTAATCATACGAGGCACATTTTTTGCAAGGCTAAGAACCAACAAATTGTATGTCAACCAAGAAAATGGTGGGTAAGGCCATAGGATCAAGCCGAAAAGTAAAAAAAAAAAGAGGTTAGGTTGTATTGCGTTGAGATGGCAGAGCTGAAGTCAAATTAAAAGTTAAAAAATAAATAAATAAAGGGTGGAAAGGGTTGTAATGGTCGTCAATCATGGACATCAGCCAACCAACCCTAGAGTCACCATCCAAAACCAAGCCATGGAGGCGCATCACCCTGCAAAATGCAGGTCGTCAGGAGACAACATGATTATAAACAGGTGCACAGGCAAAAATCATGACTAGAAGCTAGTCATAGTTGATGCAGGGCGGTGGAGGCAACCAACAAGCAGAGCCAAGCCACCTTGAGGTAGAACAAACGTGCAGTGCCACTAGGAAAAGGAACACCGCAAGCTATAGCCAAAAATTCAACCTACCAATAGTACAATGTAAACCAACAGTTAGCCGCAAGCACGGGTAGAGAGAGCGTCGCCAACCAATCGAGTCGAGAGGACATGCACAGGTCATGGAGGGTTAAGGCTACCAATGGAGAGATGTAGCTGACATCTAAGTCACCTAGTTCATGTTCATGTTCAAGTTCGACAACCATAAAGTTTGACAAAATTTCGACAGTTAAAATTTTGGGAATAAATTCAACATTATGTTTGATATACCACAAAATTTGAAAATGAGTTATGGAAACATAATCTCAAACCTGAGTCGAGGAGCAAAATGAGTTACGAAACCTTGGTTTACAAGGGTGATGGCCTTCGCTACTTGAAGCCTAACTCATGACTTAGAAAGTTAGCTCAACACTACAGACATAGTCTAGCAATGACTCATGAGCAGTGGCACTGCTCGAACTTCGATGTGGTCAACCCACTGCTCATGCAAGGACACCAATAATGCAATGTCTCGAATTGTCAAGGAGGGCAATTATGATGACACTAAATGCAGGATGAACACTATTCTAAGCAGTCTCGAATCATCATTGAGGGCATGCCATGATTAGATCTGAAATAATGGGAGCATTCATGACTCGAAGTTGAGAACAAAGGTTCATGTTGCATCATTACAGTTTGTGAGAGTGTTCTGTGAGGTCAAGAGTGAAGTGTAGTATGTGTCGTCGACTCGCAAGTAGGGTAGCTTTAGCTTTTAGGGTTTTGATTTTTTTTCCATTTTTTTTATTTATTTCATTAGTCAAACTCCTTTTGAACTATTGAAATACGTAACTAAGTTCGGTCTTCATACTGACATATGTAATCATGATTTTATGTATTTGATGTAAAGAGAAAATAAATTTAATATTATTATTCTTGAGGCATGGGTTTCATGCTCAAGGGAAATTTATTTTTAGGCCAAGCACCCATTGAGTGCTTCTAGGTCTTGTCATTTAGTCTACAACTCAATTGAGTCATTGTCATGTATTGAAGAGCCTTTTGGGCATGTTACATATTGTAAAGAAAATTTATTTGAGTCAAATAGAGTCAAAGACCCTCTAAGACCTTGTCAAACAAGTAGCAACAAGTTGACCTACAGAAGGGACAAGTCGACCTACATGAAGGCAATTCATA
The DNA here is from genome assembly GCA_000404065.3 of Pinus taeda. Classification (NCBI taxonomy): domain Eukaryota; kingdom Viridiplantae; phylum Streptophyta; class Pinopsida; order Pinales; family Pinaceae; genus Pinus; species Pinus taeda. The sequence continues at coordinate 37,046 of APFE031611940.1, forward strand.
TCGCTCAAAAGCCTATATAGAAGCAACAGAACCTCATTTGGGCAGACTCTCAAGCAAGTTCAATTTCCTCAAGATAGAAGCTGGAAAATGACGAAAAAGAAGAAGAAGAGCAAGATCGAAGTTTTTGGGCCTCTCTCTCTCTTGTGTTAGGATTTCTATAGTTGTTGGGCAAGTCGAAGTGTTGGATGGTTGTTGGGGTCGAAGTTCCAGAAAAAATTGTTAGGTCGAAATTACAAAAGAATTTGCTGGTTCAAATTCAAGAAGAAATTATTTGGGTCAAAGTTGCTGAAGAAATTACTGGGGTCGAAGTCGCTAGAAGGAACACTCATCAAAGAAGAAAGGTTTGACTTGGTCTTGGAGGGGTCTTGGTCAAGGGTCATCGGTCTTGGAATTCATCAATTGAAGTTCTATAAGAAGAGAATAATTCTTGTAGGTTTTCCTCTCAGTTGAAGAGGTTTTGGCCCTGGTTGATCGCCTATATCTTGTGTCCTCTTGTCTTATTGTTCTTTATGGTTTGGTAGTTGTTTGATAAAAAGAACACTAAACAAAATCAAGAAAAAAGAAGAAATTAATTACGTTAAGTAAAAATACATCACAAGCAATTATCAAAGAGAAATCACCTAACTTGTTGCCCCTAGATTTCTCAAGATGGTATTGGAGCTAAGGTGACTACGCCAAGGAAAGGCAGCTTAAAGAAGGATACTCAAGGGCTAAAGCACAAGAAGATCATCTGGGGAACATCAAGAGCATCAATAATCAAGAAGGGCTAGCCGTCTCATCATCTTGAAGAAAGAAATTAAGAGCATCAAAGAAGACCTCAAAACCCTAGCTCATTCAAAGAAGGGTTATTCTATTGAAGCATTCTTGGAAAGTATACAATCTTCATCACAAAGGAAAGAAGACCTCAAGGACCCGACATCCAAAGCAAGACCCTACATTTGAAGTACCTTGGGAAGGCCATCACATTCTACACTATCATCCGAAGAAGCAAGAAGAGGCGTTGTTGTCATGATCAAGGAATCAAGGTGATCTCCCAGTCTTTGAGTCGAGGATCACTTTTGAAGACACGTTCTTCAAGAAGACATCTTCTATTATCAACATCATCATCAAAATCAAGAAGGCATCAAGTTGAAGATATTGTCATCAAGGAGTATCTTCACAAGTAAGTATCTTTATAGATATGTTTGAATCTATTAAAATGACTTCATTTTATAAGGAGAGCAACAAAATGGCTGGGCCATCAAACTTCCTTGCATGGAAGAAGAAGACAGATTTGATCCTCATAGAAAATGGAGTCATTGGACATGTTAAGGTTTCAATCACTAAACCTCCAAAGGAAGAAGCTCAAGCTCTAGCCAAGTATATGAAAGGGGAAATAAGGGCTCAAAGCATCCTTGTAGAATCCATCAAGGATCCCCTCATACCTTATGTCACAAAGTTGGAGACATCAAAAGAAATCTACGAGAAGCTAGTAGAATTGTTCTCCAGAGTCCATAAGCACCATTGGAGAAGTCATATCTTTAAAAACCGAGCTATACAAGATGAAGATATCAAAGGAAGAAGGAATAACCTCATACTTTATGAGAGTGTCAGAAATACGAGACCAACTGCAAGAGTTGGGGGAGATAGTGTCTGATAAAGAAATTGTTGAGAAATCAATGCAATTAGATTAGGGTTTGATTCCTCTTTCTTGATAGTTACTTATGAGTTATGTTGGCTTCAATTACTTCTTTATTATCTTATCTTTCAGCAAGCAATTACCATATTAAGTGTGTATGAATATCACAAAACAAGAGACACAAGATGTAGGCACTATGCCAGTGCAAAACTCCCTCAAGGGGAAAACCCAGTCAAAATTATCTTCCTTTAATAGTATTCTTTGAGTCTCTTCTACCTAGACAAAGACCAGACCTTCCCTTCACACCAAGTCAACCTTCCAGAACTTTGACCTCTTTCCTAGCAACTTGAACCATGTAGCAGCTTCTGACATCAAGCAGCAGCGAAACTTAGAAGACTTCGATCTTCCAACCCAAGTCACGAAACAGAGAGAGAGAGAGGCTTCAAAAGTTCAATTTTCTTCTTCTCCTTAGACTCCACCCAACTCTAAGCACTTCCTTTAGGCTTCTTCTTCCCACTTCGCACTTCATCTTCCTTATAGATATCGAACTAGCTTGAGATGAGATACTCCAAATGAATTCGGCTTGCTTCTATTTACAGGCTTCAAGGGAGGTCGAATGGTGTCCTTAGGCCGACTTGATTTCTTCTAGGCTAACTTGATGTGGAGGATACATAAATTATATTTAACTCAATACTAAAACTTTTTACATGATTCAAAAGCCCAAGAAGGGTCTCTTTGAATGTACAATGACTCTATAAACTCAATATTAATCCTAGGAGTCCACAATGGGGACTTTGACTAATATAATTATGACCCAAGCATGAAACCCATGCTTTAATAAGTCATTGTTACAATAATAAAAATTATTTTCTTTATTCTTTTAACATGTACATTACATGATGACTCAAATACATTAATGAAGACTGAACCTAGTTACATTTTCTAACAGAAATGACCACAGTTGTGCTCAATGTACTACCTGAGAAATGGGGCAACTTCATATCAAGCATCTATGGAAAGAATTAAGCCACCCCATTCAGTGAACTCTGGTCATTGTGTAAAATTAAAGAAACCAAGTTGAAGTCAAAAAGCGATGTGGGATCAAATGAACAAGTTCAAGCATTTTCTACCATGGCTAAAAGAAAAGGAAAGTTTGGAAAATTTGGTCCTCAAAAAAAGAAGAAGAAGGATATGTCGAAGATCCAATGCTATGGCTATCAAAAATATGAGCATTACAAGAGAGATTGTCTGAAATTCAAGAAGGACAACAAGAGGAAAGAAAAAAATGAAGCTCATATCACCAAAGAAGTGGAAGAACCTAATGAGAAGAAGTCCAAAGGGATAGATATTCACTATTAGGGTTTCTCCAATGCATAGCAAGGAGAAGTAGGAGGTGAAGAGACCTCCACCATGTCAGTCAAGATGAGAAGCATTATAACGAAATGCATCTTAGTATAAGATGGCATCATATTAGAAGCATATCGTTGAAGCAAGAGTTCGTGACATCATTAGAGAAGCTTGAAAGAATAGCTGAAGTAGAAGTCTACGTGGATGTAGTAGTCATCATATAAAGGAAGTAGCTTTCGGTAACCTCATTGAAAGCATATATAGTGCATATGGTTAAAATAAAGTCATCTAGCATGATAGAAGGAATTCATCATACATCATCATCATGATAAAGGAGCTTCTCCCGGATGAGGATAATCTAGATCCTTTGCTGGAATCTTCATTAGAAGGTTCACCTCTACTTGGAAGAAGCAAGTGTCTCGTTGATCATTCCACCTTGTGTGGGATACATTGTTTAGAAGGATGATGGTATGATGGCAAGTAAGTGCAGCAGTTCAAGATAATTGAAGTACTTTCAATCAAGCAAAGGTAGTTGTCGAAGAAAGTCTAGATGACCAAAAGAAGAAAAGAGGTATGTATGCATGTATTTGATAGACTAAGTTGCACGAAACGGGGAAATGGGTACGAGTTTCCGAAACGGGTACAGGTACGAAACGTGACCCCCCCCCCCCCAAATTTTGGAAAATGGGACGCAAATATATATATATATATATATATATATATTAGGACATCTAAGAAATATGTGCAATCTTAAAGCATATATGATACATTATATTTTATTACATTATGATTAAATTGTCAATTGTCAATGCATAAACTATAAGTCTCTAAATTTACATCCCATTCACTCATGAATGATCACATAATGAAAATAGAAATATCCAAAATCAACCATGAGAAATTTCTAATTTCTTGACTCGTGCTTGATTGGGAGTCTCCTCCTACATAGTCGAATGACCTTAGTGCTCTTGATTAAATACAAGTTTCATACCCTAGTAGCCTACATGTTCTTGATTATTGGGAGCGTTGACCACTACGTGTCAACTACCCATAGTAGTACACCCCCTTTTTCGCAAAAGGGATAGCGCTTGATTGATATGTCTGTGCCATTCGACTGTCGTCATCAGCCCGATCATATTGTTTTGTAAACCCAATCTGCATGTGTAAATTGTAAATAATCTTAGCAGATCTGAGTCATGTATGTAAATTGCCTAGGTGGACCTAATTTTCTAGTGATAATCTATGTTCCGAAAAGTTTTTTGTCTCAAATCCATGATCGGCAGAGTTTTCCTTCAACCTAACCCCAAAGCCGAAATGAATTTTGTCATTAGAATCTTAGAGGAATCCCAGTGTGTTAATCTGCTAGATTATATTTGGTCGAAACTGGGTGGTCCATGAGGGTCTATGTCAAATGGGTTTTCCCCCTTGAGATGTAAAATTGTAAAAGTCATGATGTAAAGTGTCTTGAGGGTTATAAAATATTTTAATCCCCTCATAAGTCCTAGGTGATTTTTCCAAAGGCTAAGTTCGAGGATCCAAAAAATAAAAACAATAAAAAATAAAAGATGGCATTAAAAAAAAGTTTTGTTTTAGGCTTTCTTTTAGGATTAAATTTTAGATCTAGTTTAGATTTTTATTTGATTTATATTCAGGTCTGAGTTTTATTTTTGGAATTTAGATTTAGTTTTCATTTTGTTATAGTTTAGTTTAATTTATTTTACTTTAGAATAAATCAAATAAAAAAATAAAAAAATTCATAAAAGCTTAAAAAGCTCCTTTTTATTTTTATTAGATTTTAGTTTAGATTAGATTTTTTTTTTTGAAAGGCTTAGCAAAAAAATGAAAATTGCATGTTTGATGTCTCTATGTTCCATTTCTCTATAGTTAAACACACTTAATGTTTATTTTTGAAGTTAGCTATGTGAAAGTGGTAACTGGTCAGCATTTAAATTTTATGATCATTTAAAGCATTTAATTTTTCTTGAAGTTTAATTGTTGAATCATCATTAAAGTGTTGTGCGTTTGTTGAATATCTTACATCATTTGGGTTATTTGATGATAAATGATTGTTTTACATGGTTTATACTTCTGCAACATTCAATAAATAATCATTTAATTATTAACTCCATGAGGCACTGGTCTATTAACTTAATAAAATCAAATCACTGCTTGTTTTCCCTCGTGTCTCCCAACCCAACTGGTCCATAGTTGGTCATCCATTATCCCATAGGGTCTACCCCCCTTAGCCGCAGGAGACAGGCTTAAACAGAGAGATCAGGGATCAGGGTGACAGCGCCCAGTCTGAGCGTTGTTGTGACAATCTGTGCGACAACATTTTTTGGCGTCATTGTCGAAGATACTTTATTCTTGCTGTTTCAACGACTTTTCATCATTCATCGTTCATCTTTCTATCATTTGTTTGAGCCGACAACAACAACATTTTTTGGCGTCGTTGCCGAGAACATTTTATTCTTGGCATTTCAATGACAATCATTCTTCTCCCTCATCTAGAATCTGGAATCTGGAATCTTTTCATTTGAGCTGGTAGATTCAACATTTTTGGCATCATTTGGATCTTTTCATCGCCTTATTTTTCGTCGTATCAGCAACTTCTCTTCAGTTCGTTTCTTGTTTGGGTGGCGACTCCATTTTATTTCTTTTATTTTTCCCAAGCAAGAAGCCTCCCTCATATCTGCTTGTTGGTTGTTTTTTGGATCCTAGAATTAGATTCATTGTTCAAGTGGCAACTCCACTTATTTCATCTCTTGATTTTCTTGAGCAAAGATCTCTTTCTATCATCCATTTGGTCCCTTGTTATTCATCATGAATTATTCGTTTAAACCATGTCATTTTACTGATGATCTCCATGATTTTCCGAAAGTGGCCATTTCTAAATTACCTTTGTTCTCAAGTGGTGATTCAGTCACTATTAAAAAGCATCTAGGCTTGTTTACTCGTATAATGATCATATATTGTAGACCCCCTCAGTATAATCATGAAGATGTCAAAATGCGTCTTTTTGTCCTTTCTTTAGAGGATGATGCTTTGAATTGGTTTAACAATTGTCCTAAGGATTCCTTTACTTTTTTATAAGACATTGTCAATGCTTTTAAAGATAGATATGGTGATCCAAATAGCTCGCCTTGTGCCTATAAAATTGTGCAACAGAATGAAAGTAATCTTATAAAAGGTCCAACTATTGATGAAAGATTTCAAGACAATTCTTCATATCAGAATGTGCCATCCACCTGTACCATTGCAGATCAAATCCATGATAGTGGAAAAGCAAGGACAAATGACAATGAAAACGAAGATCAAAAGCAAATTATACAAGAACTAATGCTGCTGGTAAGGAATATGGAGATAAATCAAACTAATTACGCCAATGATGTGAGAACTTTATGCACCCACCTGGAAAAACGTAATAGGGAGATAGAGATCATGCAAAATCAACATGCTAAGGAAATTGAGGCCATGAGGATTAATCATGACACAGAAATTAGTTTTATGCAAAGCAAGTTATCAAGCTTAGAGGAAAATATGACGACCATGAAAGCTAATCATTATAGGGAAAATAATTCTATGCAAAACAAGTTATTAACTATGGATGAAGAAATCACTATCATGACGTTCGATCATAATAATTAGTTGGCTACCATGCAAGCAAATCATAGGGAAGAGATAAACTCTATGCAGTATTGCTTGATGACCATAAAGGAAAAAAATGATAAAGTAATAAAAGATATGGAAGAAGACCATGCCAGGGAAATCAATGCTATGAAGGTTGAACACTCTAGTCAGATAGATGCCATTAACATACAAGTTCAGAAATTTCAACAGCTGTCAGAGGATGAAAGAAACCAGGGAACGTCAATAGATCAGGAGCCTCCTTATCTGTTACAGCAAGCTCCATCTTATTATGAGGTCCTTTGTTCTATTGAAAGGTGGATGATTGAAGGTGACCTAGATAAAAGGGAAATTAATAATAAGGTTGATGCTCACATGGTTAATCCACCAGTCATAGAAGATCAAGTTATAACTCATGGCACCTATGAGATTGGTCCATCATCCTTGACAGGGCAGATGCAGAATAAAGAAAGACATGTCGCGCATATCTTACATACTTCATCTGAGAGCTTTGAAGCAGAAAGTTCCACATCATCAGTGATACAGCCTGCCACTAAGGAAAAACGCAAAAGAAAGAGAATGAGAAGAAGATTTGATGCATCAAACGACCACGAGCAACTTGATTTTCAGATAGGAAAAAGTCCTACCATATGCAGAATTGGACATGGCACATCCGACAAGTAGCCGACAGATTTGCCTGAAAGCAGGCAAATGCTCAGTATACACTATATTGAACACATCTGATGCCATGGCACATCCTCTGTATTTCTAACCCTGCTCCTTGTTTTTTCAGCATTTTATTTCTGTTTTAGGATTAGATTTACTTTTCTTGTTACTAGACAGTTAATAAATGAAGAACTTATATCTTTCATGTGCTTAATGTTATATGATGATTTTTGGATGGACGCTACTTATGTTTTGTTGTGTGTTGCATGGATGCAGATTCTGGATTCTCACATTCCTACAATGCAGCAACGTGTCCCCAAGTAGAGCCAGATGTTGATCACTATGTGTCAACTACCCATAGCAGTACACCCCCTTTTTCATAAAAGGCATAGCGCTTGATCGATATGTTCGTGTCATTCAACTGTCGTCATCAGCCCGATCATATTGTTTTGTAAATCCAGTCTGCATGTGTAAATTGTAAATAATCTTAGCAGATTTGAGTCATGTATGTAAATTGCCTAGGTGGACCTAATTTTCTAGTGATAATCTATGTTCCGGAAGGTTTTTTGTCTCACCGATCCATGATCGGCAGAGTTTTCCTTCATCCTAACCCCAAAGCCGGAATGAATTTTGTCATTAAAATCTTAGAGGAATCCTAATGTGTTAATCTACTAGATTATATTTGGTCGCAGAACTGGGTGGTCCATGAGGATCTATGTCAAATGGGTTTTCCCCATTCAAATGTAAAATTGTAAAAGTCATGATGTAAAGTGTCTTGAGGGTTAGAAAATATTTTAATCCCCTCATAAGTCCTAAGTCCTAGGTCCTAGGTGATTTTTCCAAAGGCTAAGTTCTAGGATCCAAAAAAAAGAAAACAATAAAAAATAAAAGATATAATAATAAAAATTAAAATTAAAAAATTAAAATTAAAAAAAAATCGTAAAAAATTAAAAAAATGGCATAAAAAAGTTTTGTTTTAGGCTTTCCTTTAGGATTAAATTTTAGATCTAGTTTAGATTTTTATTTGATTTATATTCAGGTCTGAGTTTTATTTTTGGAATTTAGATTTAGTTTTCATTTCTGTTATAGTTTAGTTTAGTTTTATTTTACTTTAGAATAAATCAAAAAATCAAATAAAAAATAAAAAAAATTCATAAAGCTTAAAAAGCTCCTTTTTATTTTTATTAGATTTTAGTTTAGATTAGGTTTTAATTTAGGATTTTAATTTTTTGTTCTATTTTATTTTTTAACTTAGAATCATAAAAAATATTTAAAAATTAAACTTCTTTTTTGAAAGGCTTAGCAAAAAATTGAAAATTGCATGTTTGATGTCTCTATGTTCCATTACTCTATAGTTAAATGCACTTAATGTTTATTTTTGAAGTTAGCTATGTGAAAGTGGTAACTGGTCAGTATTTAAATTTTATGATCATTTAAAGCATTTAATTTTTCTTGAAGTTTAATTGTTGGATCATCGTTAAGGCGTTGTGCGTTTGTTGAATATCTTACATCATTTTGGTTATTTGATGATAAATGATTGTGTTAAACATACATGGTGAGCGACAACAGATAGAAAGATAGAACATGCAGTACATTTTTTTATTAACAAATGATGTATATTTATGGTACATTATGTGACCGTTGGGATTCACATCCCAAGGTCTCTTGGACTGCTTTGTCCATTCGGCTTCCACACTAACCCATTTAGGATTAGGTGTCCAA
>APFE031611940.1:46547-100686 GCA_000404065.3 Pinus taeda
TCTGCATCTGCATGTACAATTGCTGCATTATTAACTTGCTGTTTATGGGAGTCTGTTTCAATCTTCTAAACAGAAACAGGTTCAGAAAGATGACTCCATTTCTGTAGTTCTTCTTGCTGTAGCTTTGTCTCAAGCTGCAAAAACTCAATATTCTCATGTGCAGTTTGCAGAGAGGTTTGGATGTCAAAGAGAGTTTCTTTGTTAACTTTGACCATCTCATCAACAATGGAATGAATTAGGATATTCAATAACTTTAATGCATCTTCAATTCTGGCCATTTTCTTCAATGTCACTTAAAAAAAACACAACTGAGGCAACATCAACAGAAAAATAATATTGTACTCTTACTACAAGATCTTGTAAGGGCTTGTCAAGTGGCAACAATGTCGCGAAAACAATGCAAGAAAATATATAAATGTGAAGATGAGCGTTGTCCTCAACTTCAAACTTCAGAGCATCTGGCTGTTGTGGAAATCATGCGCCTTAAACATATAATTATCTTGCAAAACAAAATTTATCCAGGAGAGTGTAGCTATCAACCAGCATGAGGCAATTCAGAAGTTTATTCAGGGTACTATAGCTGATGGAGCACCTGTAGTACCAATATCAAGTTGTCTGCTGGAATTAAGGCCACCCTGCCCAGATATGGATGCAGAGTATCAGTGCAGACCTCGAGATCTATTAAAAATCTTCAGTGTGTGGGAGAAACCGGCAGAATTAATATCCAAAAGAGAGCTAGAAATTCAGCATACAATCCTACAATGGGTGGCGCAGCATATAAAATCCCATCAAAACAGTGGCGCATATAATGCTACTCCACACAGGTTAAGAGCACCCGAACTGCGCCATCAAATTTCAACGCAGAAGATATATTCGGTTCACATCTCAATAATTCAAGGGAATCCATTGAAGATTTACGAGGTCCGATTTAAACTACAAAATAAGTCCCGAACTGTGTGAAGACACCCACGAAATTGAGAGATTTTTCCGAAGCTGAGATATAAAGAAAACTGTGACAGAAATATCCTTGCGAATTAAAGAACGATGTCATATAGACCTACAGGTATTTCCTGGACTTGCAGAATTGTGGCACTGATCTTGTGAAAAAAATATTTTTGATTTGTGACAAAGATATCCTTCTTGACGGCTTTTGCTAGTTCCAATAAACACTTCAATCTTCCTGGTATCCACAGCGCTGTTTCCTCCGGGTATATAAAATGCTCGAGACAGAACAGGCGAAAAACAATACTTGGAAGAAAAACTGATTATAGATCACAATGGACAGCACAGGCAGCAAAGCAGCGTGAAGCGTGAAGCGTGAAGCGTGTTGGATCAACGCTCTCTCCACAACCGATCACACTGGACAGTTCATATCTAACGGTATCACCGAGAAGTCATTGCTTGATCGGGTCAATTTCGAAACAAGGATTACTCCTTCCTTGCAATGATTGGGTAAGTGAAGTATCAGACTCCCGAACAGCTGCATTGCAATGCGGTGTTTTGCTTGAGGGCGGCGGTTAGAGGAGTTTAGCGACTGGTATGAAGAGCCTGGCCGCATGAAATGAGAGGGCCGCAAAGCTTATCAGAAAACAGCCTTCAGCTTCCATAAATCCGTGCAAAGTTTACGCCCACGAGCTCAGCTTCCTTTATTCTCCGCGCGATCTTCTTTAGACTTTTATTTGAGAGTCCCCAAATCGATTCTTCGCGCACCGAATTCTTCAACAGCGGCTACTGCAGAATTTCCAAGGCCGCGAGTTTCGATCTTAAGCCGCCCAAAAGTGGGGATTGTTTCAATGTTTCAACGAGCCCCGATTGATCCCCTCGTCTTCCTGTGTTGGCGAGCGCGAGTACAGGAAATTTAAGATGGAGTAACGGCACCAAAAAATGGAGTGTGAATGCTATTATGGTGCGCTGTTCAAATGGGCATCTGTTTTGCTCAATCGAACTCCTGAATAAGAGATTAAGAGAATAATCCAATTTCTTTCTTGGTCCTGCGAGCGAGCTCATCGATGAACACCGCCAAGCAATGTACCGGGAGACGGACTTAGCCGAGTTTATGAGTCTTCTGACTTCCAAGGAGTACAAAGAAAGGGCATTCCCGGATTCCGTAACACTTCACGGCCGCGGCACACCAACTTAGTCACCGCATTCCGACCCATTCCGCAGACTTTGTCGTTATGCTTTTTCCTTTGAATCAATCAAATGAATACGCACAGAGGACTGTTCACCACCGAGCAATCAGATGTCATGATAAAGAAACGCCACTTCTCATATCGATATCTTTTTCAACAAGATATTTCACAACAGAGTAGCGTAATTTTTATGCTAATATATTTTGCAAAGAAACTCCCCGAGCGACCTGAAATACGTTAACTAAAAATGGAATATGACAGACAATGAGAGCGCAGGTACATAATGGAATGTGACAGAGAGTGGCAGGTAAGGAATGGCATAAAGAGTGTTGTTAAACACACATGTTCCGCCGTGGAGAACACTCAAATACATGCATGCGAAATGGTTTTCTACTTGCACAAGAATTGCAGGCTTTGATGATTCATCGGTTTCGATTCCGAACGCTTGCACACGAATGCAGAGAACAGTTACAGCACCTCAAACAATCCTTGAAGCAGTGAGGATGTGGATACCAGCAGCCATTAACACAACTGACACAGGTTTTCCTAACGTAAATTAGCTTTCTGTAAAGCGCTGAGCAGAAACGTTACTCTGCCAATACATTACCACCGGCAGAAACTGAAACGACACACAAGGACCAATCTCTCTTAATATGGTAATTGTACTCCATACCCAGCACCAACCAACTTTCATGAGCGCCAGGGTTGACAGGCAGATTTTAGAGCGTTAGAGTAGGTGGACAGTGAGGGGGAGCGTTTTTATGAAAACGCATCCGATAAGATGTCAGATTCACAGCTTAACAGAGCACAGGTAATGAGGGTAGGGCAGCGCTATTCAAGGCAGCTCACAGGCCGCACATCATGGCTCTGATACCATGTTAAACATACATGGTGAGCGACAACAGATAGAAAGATAGAACATGCAGTACATTTTTTTATTAACAAATGATGTATATTTATGGTACATTATGTGACCGTTGGGATTCAAATCCCAAGGTCTCTTGGACTTCTTTGTCCATTCGGCTTCCACACTAACCCATTTAGGATTAGGTGTCCAACAGATTGTTTTACATGGTTTATACTTCTGCAACATTTAATAAATAATCATTTAATTATTAACTCCATAAGGCACTGGTCTATTAACTTAATAAAATCAAATAAGTGTTTGTTTTCCCTCGTGTCTCCCAACCCAACTGGTCCACAGTTGGTCATCCATTATCCCATAGGGTCTAGCCCCCTAGCCGCGGGAGACAAGCTTAAACGGAGAGATCGGGGATCAGGTGACAGCGCCCAGTCTGAGCGTTGTCATGACAATCTGTGCGACAACAGGGAGTCTCCCATGCATAGAGGGCGTGGTTCTCTTGACTAAATACAAGTTCCATACCCTAGTACATGACAAAATCCAATGGAAACATTGCAATCCCCCCCAATCTTGAAATCCTGAAAAACAGATAATTTTGCTAGATTTTGAGTGAGATCTAAAATTTTGCTTTCTCCGTATGAAATCCAATGAGGGTGAAACCACTCTCAAACATCCTCAGTCATTTCATGGTAATGTTAAAAATTTAAGTAAAAGGATGAAACTTTGACGTACGGCCTGGAAACGAGTTTCTGGGCCGTACCATATGGGTTTCCCTGTTCCTATTTCGTTTCTGTACGGAAACGGACCCTGGACCCACGTTTCCTGCAACTTAGTTGATAGATTAAGTCATGTCATCACATAGTTGCAAAAACCCTGACTGAATATGAGCATGATGGAAAAGGAAGAATCTCTTCTTGATACATAAACATATATACCTTGAACTAGTTGACATATTGATAAGATGAAGTCAAATAATATGTCCTCATATGGAATATGAGGCGGCTGACAAGACGAAGGAACTACGTTCCTGGGGTACAATACGTGAGGAAAAGAAGAAGGATTCTTGGAAAAGCTGCAACTATGGTCACATAAGATATGGAATCAACATCCGATGGCTAGAAGAATCTGGTATGGCATCTCCATGACGAAGGTATGAAGACCTTAATAAAGTCTGAAAAGGAAGAAGACCCTTGACATTGGAAATCTTGGAGATATGTTTATGAAAGTATAGGATGTTGATGTTGCACAAAGCAGATGTCATGATGAAAGGCCATCATAAAAGGTAACTTTGATTTTGTGTTCATTTTTTAGTTTTGAACAACACCTAGATGGGTTGATACAGGACTATTGAAAGAGAGTTGTAGATGTCACCTACAACTAGCACTCATGTGGTTGGATGGAAGATCCTAAAAGAAACATGACTTGGAAGAGGCAGTTGTATGAAGAAAAGCCAAATGTGGACTGGAAGATCACTTTCTCATGAAGAAAAGGATGACTTCACTGATATGGTTCATGAAGGAAAGTGATGGATGGTCGATGGCCCACGAAAAATGAAGGCTCCACAATGGAAAAGATGAAATTCATGACATCGAAAGGAGCCCCACAAGCAATTGATAGTACCATGATCTCCACCAAAGAGCAAAAGGTTGTTGGAAGCAAGTCTCTAAGTTAAGACGAAGCTTGGACAAGTCCCTAGATAAGACGGAGCTTGGGAACATACCTTTTATAAGAATGGGTACATTCCTTTTATAGGAATGGGTATATCTTCCCTAGTTGACAGGGAGAGATAGACACATCATTCTTGTCTTCACTTCATGAAGAAAGAATGGAGGATTGGGTAAGCAGCTGGCATCTGATACTCTTTGAGGATGTGGTAGGGCGTCCAAGATAAATTAGTCGAAGAGGACTGATATTCTTTGAGGACTAGGAATCCAAGATAAGAATAGTCTTGGAAGGACATACCTTGTGAATATCCGAGTAGAGTATGTGCCTTGAGAGACAATGATGATGGTGTCTATCAATCATTGTTCTCGCTAGCATAGTGCTCTGATCTTATGAAGAGATAGAGATGTTAGTCAAGGCCTTGTTAGGTGACAATGCTAGTTGGAATGATGCAAAGATATGGCTTACCAATCTGACCCTTATTATGAGAATTCTTCAGATTGAGAATGACCAAGTACCTTGTATGGATTATAAATACCTCCCTAGTTAAGGAGTGTTGAAATATGTAACTAGGTTCGGTCTTTATAATTACATATGTAATCATGATTTTATGTATTTGATGTAAAGAGAAAATAAATTTATTATTATTATTCTCGAGGCATGAGTTTCATGCTTAAGGGAAATTTATTTTTAGGTCAAGCACCCATTAAGTGTTTCTAAGGCTTGTCACTTAGTCTACAAGTCAATTGAGTCATTGTCATGTATTTAAGACCCTTTCGAGCATGTTACATATTGTAAAGAAAATTATTTGAGTAAAAAATAGAGTTAAAGACCCTCCAAGACCTTGTCAAACAAGTAGCAACAAGTCAACCTACATGAAGGGACAAGTCGGCCTAAAGATAGCAATTTGTACCCATCAAAAGTCTATATATAAGAAGGAACTCGATCTCATTTGGACAGACTCTCAAGCAAGTTCAAATTCCTCAAGATAGAAGATGGAAAAGGATGAAAAAGAAGAAGAGCAAGATCAAAGTTTTTAGGTCTCTCTCTTTCTTGTGTTAGGGTTTCTACAGTTGATGGGAAAGTCAAGAGTGTTGGATGGTTGCTAGGGTTGAAGTTCCAGAAGAAACTGCTAGGTCAAAGTTCCAGAAGAAATTGTTGGGTCAAAATTACAGAATTTGTTGGTTCGATGTTCCAAAAGAAGTTGTTGGGGTCGAAGTTGCTGAAGAAGTCAATGGGGTCGAAGTGGCTAGAAGGAACACTCATCAAAGATGAAAGGTTTGACCTGGTCTTGGAGGGGTTTTGATCAAGGTTCATAGGTCTTGGAATTCGCCAATTGAAGTTCTATAAGAAGAGAATAATTCTTGTGGGTTTTCCTCTCGGTTGGAGAGGTTTTTGCCTCGGTTGATCGCTTATATCTTGTGTCCTCGTCTTATTGTTCTTTATGGTTTGTTAGTTGTTTGATGAAAAGAACACTAAACATAATCAAGAAAAAGAAGAAGCTAATTAAGAAAAAATACATAGAAATCCCCTAACTTGCTACTCCTAGATTTCTCAACATGAACTTCCTATGAATTTCAAGTGAATTTTATTATTCCTATATGTGTTTGAATTTGGCTTGATGTTCAAAAAACCCCATTGGACAAATTCAATGAACTTCGTACTTGAATGATTTTGTTCGTCATGTTGACCACTACATAATCAACGACCCATAGCAGTACACCCCCTTTTTTCGCAAAAAGGATAGCACTTGATCAATGTGTTTGTGTCATACAACTATCATCATCAACTTGACTTGCAAGATGTTATGTAAACACTTTATGTTGAAGAAAATGTAACTAGGTTCGGTCTTCATAATAACATGATCTTTGTAAATGATGTAATAAAAGAGAATAAATTATTTTTGTATGTGTTGCTACATGGGTTTCATGAGCAAGATGTGTCATAGGTCAAAAGACTTCTTCTTGATGTCTTTAGGATTTTATTATTATGTCAAAGAGTCATGTCATGTGTAAAGGAGCTCTTTAAGAGCCTATGTAAAATGTATTTAAGTGAAAGCAGCCCTCCAAGACCAAGAACAATCCTCCATTGGCATGATCAAGAAGTTTGCAAGCAAAACAAAATAGAGATCATCATTGTCAGCTTCAATGAATAAATTAAATATATATTTAAATGGCACGTCGGCTCGACACAAGGTCATGTCAGTTCAGAGGTTCACGCCGGCTTGCATATATGACACAACCACTATAAATACCCGTCTAGGGTATCCGCAATTCCAATGGACAGAACTCGCAAACTCTCTCTGAAATTTCGCATATGCTAGAAGGAGTAGAGTTGCGAGCATTTTCGGTGAAGGGCTTGACTGCACCTCGGATGGGTATAAGTCGCAGTCAAGCTAGATCTCAGTTGGATAGAGCAGAAGGAACCTCAGATGGATAGATAGTCTCAACATAAAGATATCTCTGCTCTTTCGTAAGTACAGTATTGACATAATAACTAGCTGCAGTAACAGTAATGATCCTACAGTTGTTATGACAATCTCAACATACACACACACACACATATATATATATAATCTCAGTCATTGTCTCGGTATACATTCTCGGCATAATCATGACAAGCTCGGCATTCTCTCCAAGCATAACTTCAATCTCGGCATATCATTGATGGAGTGGATCTAGGTGATATTTCTGTAGCAGTCTCGGCATAATGAACAGCAGTGAAGTAGGGCTACATTCTTAGCATCACTATATAGAAGATCTTTTCATATACCATCTCGGCATTCAGATCTGTAATGATATTAACGTTCAAGTTAGATGCAGCATATGATCACTGTATATATAGATATCAAGGAATGATCTATGTGATATACAGTCTTATGATGGTTATAGGATCATGAGTCCTGATCTCGATATAACTCTCTGAATGATGGTCTAAAAGATGATCTCACAAATTTGATCTCAATGGCACTAATGTGAATATACATCAATGATGATCTCAGTGAAAGGAATAACAAGTGAAGATGCAACAGTAGGGTGTTGACATAAGCCTGGTAGTAGTGATGATGGTGATCTCAACATTGGCAGATTAAGGGATTGATGTCTTGGTCTTGGAGAGGCAGAATGTGTCAAGGGTCATGGTCTTGGTATTCGTCAATTGGAATCTCTATCAGAAGAATTTTGTGTGGGTTTTCCTCTCCAAGAGGGAGAGGTTTTGGCCCTGGCAGAAAGTCAAATATTTGTGTTCTTGTCTCTTTTATTTTTGGTAGCAGTTTGATGTAGTAAACACTCACACTAATAATGAAAGGAAAATCAAGCTAAGATTAATTGTTTAAATACTTCACAAATTGTTATCAAGATAAGAAGAATCCACTTAATTCTGAATGCCCTAGATTCTTCAACATGGTATCAGAGAAATGGTTTCTGCAGTCAAAGTAAGGGCAGAAAAAGAGACATTCAAGACATCAAAGCAGCTGAAAGATCTCCAAGAATACTTCATTTCGAAAAGGATCAAAGTCCAAGAAGCAGTCTACATCAACAATTATCATCAGCAAAGGTTTTGGAGGTCAACAAGATGAATCATTCAGATCACTATGGCAACAATTCTGATAACTCTCACAATTTCAATGACTCATTCAAGATCTGTCATCTCAAATCATAAAATGCTGGAAAAATATAACTATGTCAACAACCTGCATACTAAGATAGCTCAAAGAAAAGAAAGGCAATCTTTCTATCAAGGACCTCATCCGGTGGAACCATCAAAATTGCCTCATCAACAGCCATCATAGTCAGGGTGAAGATCTCATATTCACATATCAAGTAATTATCTTTTCATTCTATAATCAAGTTTGGTTCATTGACTTCATGGTTGCAAGGAGATCTTTAGGATAGATGGGTCATCTAAAAGTCCTTGCAGAGAACACGAAGGATTGACAGAATCCTTATGAAGAAGAAAGTCTCCTCTGAATTTATGAGAAGGAACTCTCAAAAGTTTTTCTCATCTTTATGAAGCAAGAAAGGAGACAGAAAAGAAACACATGAAGTGATAGAAGAGGCACCCTCCATGAGGTCTCAATTACGAGGCCTAGGAAAGGTGATGAAAGAATAATCATCATTGATAAAGATTAAGCAAGGTCACAAATGTCCATGGACAAGAAGGTTACCTCGATCAACAGTTTGTGGTCTATATGTCAAATAGAGAAAGACAAGTCGATAGGACTCAAATAAGTGCAGATAAGTAAAGGAAAGTTGACCAGACAGAATAGTACTATGGAAGAAGAGCTCATATCACCAGAAGGGTGGAAGAAGCTGAAGGGATCAGGGAAAAAGGGAATAGTAGATCTCCATTATAAGTGAGATGGTGTCCCTCTCAAAAGGATCCTATCAGAAGTCCTTGCAGATATGACCATGATAAGAAGATGCATCGTGGCATCATGAACACAAGAGCTCGTATGAATCATGAAGGATATAGCTCTTGGGAATCTCACTGTACATTGAAGGAAAAGAATAAGCCATCTAGGACAAAGGAAACATTTGCCAGATGGGGATATACTAGATCATGAAGGATCTCTGATAGAGATTTCAGCAAAGGATCTCCGAGTCCGGAAAGGCAGCAAATGTTTCAGCAGAAATTCCAACACTTGGATCTCATGAGATGATGGTTCAATGACATGAAGAATGAAGCAGATCAAGGGATTGAAGAACTGTTCAATAAAGGAAGTTGCTGAAAGATACCTAAAGAAAAATAAGGTATGTATGATTATAATTGTATGCTTGATCCATTCTATGGTCGCAGATAGAATGGATCAAGCATGATCAAGAAGAAAAGGATCTCTCCCTCTGAAAGGATGCAGAAAGTCAAACTAGATGAAATCAACATAACATGTCCTCATAATGTAGTATGAAGTAGTTGATGCCCATTGAAGAACAATGAGAGTTCCTAGGAATAAAAGACATGAGGATGAAAGAGTTCGTGAAACATGCAACCATGACGAAGGCAGACAACATCTAGAGGATCAGGAAGAATTGACCAAGAAACCTCCCGGAATGATGAGTAGACTTTGATGGAAGTCTGAAAAGATGAGGATCCTTGACAACAAATATCATTGGGAGATGTGTCAACAAAGATGCAGGATGATTGATGCCTACAAAAAGATGTCACTGAAAGAAGGCCATCACCAAAAAGGTAATATGTGATTTGCTTTTGGTGTTTGGCCTCTTGGAAAAGTTTGGGTATGTGTGCAAGATCTTGGAAAGGAGAGTTGTGAAGGATGTCACAACTGTGTGTTCCAGAGCAATCATTGTTAAAGAAAAGTGGAGACAAATGAGCTTATGAAGGAAGCCCCAGATGTGAAGCCAAGGAGGACACTTTCCGGGAAAGAAAGAATGACATGACAGAGGAAAGTGATGCATGGTTGAACCCTACACGTGAAGAAATTGATGACATCGAGGTTGTGGATCATCAGTCAACTAGAAGACCCTATAAAGTATTGATGATAGTCCCTGTGTAAGAGGGAGTTCTGGGAAGTTCCTTTGAGCAAAGGAACTCGAGCAAGTTTCTAAGTAAAGAGAAACTTAGAACTCGTCCCTAATTAAGAGGGAGAGTCAGACACAACATTCTTGTCTTCAGTCTAGAAAAAAGAATGGAGGATTGTGTAATCATCTGGCATTTGACACTCTTTGAGGATGTGGTAGGGCATCCAAGACAAGAGTGCGCAAGACGACCAATATTCTTGAGGGTTGGGAACCCAATATGAGAAAAAGTCCTAGTAGGGCATACTCGAAGAACACCCGGGTAGGTATGACCCTAAGAGAAACAATGATGATGTGTGTCTATCAGTCGTTGGTCTCGCCAACATTGTGCTCTAATCTAAGAGAGAGCTGGAGCTGGCAGTCAAGGCCTTGCTATATGGAAACAATGTTGGTTGAAATGATGTTATAACAGATGGATTGCAAATCCGATTCTTCTTATGAGAAATTCTTCAGATTGAGAATGACCAAGTACCATTATGAATACCTCCATAGTTAAGAGGAAGTGTTGAAGAAAATATAACTAGGTTTGGTCTTCATAATAACATGATCTTTTTAAATGATGTAATAAAAGAGAATAAATAATTTTTATATGCCTTGCTACATGGGTTTCATGAGCAAGATGTGTCATAGGTCAAAAGACTTCTTCTTGATGTCTTTAGGATTTTATTATTATGTCAAAGTGTCATGTCATGTGTAGAGGAGCTCTTTAAGAGCCTATGTAAAATGTATTTAAGTGAAAGAAGCCCTCCAAGACCAAAAACAATCCTCCATTGGCATGATCAAGAAGTCTGCAAGCAAAACGAAATAGAGATCATCATTGTCGGCTTCAATGAATAAATTAAATATATATTTAAATGGCATATCGGCTCAACACAAGGTCACGTCGGTTCAGAGGTTCACGTCAGCATGCATATATGACACAACCACTATAAATACCCGTCTAGGGTATCTGCAATTGCAATGGAAAGAACTCGCAAACTCCCTCTGAAATTTCACATATACTAGGAGCAGAGTCGCATGCATTTTCAGTGAAGGGCTTGACTGCACGTCAGATGGGTATAAGGCGCAATCAAGCTAGATCTCAGTTGGATAGAGTAGAAGGAACCTCGGATTGATAGATAGTCTCAACATATAGATAACTCTGCTCTTTCGTAGGTACAGTATTGACATAATAACTAGCCGTAGTAACAACAGTGATCCTACAATTGCTATTGACAATCTCGGCATATATATATATATAGATATATATATATATATATATATATATATATATATATATATATATATATATATATTATCTCAGTCACTATCTCGGTATACATTCTCGGCATAATCATGACAACCTCGAAATTACAGTGAAGGGTATTCAATCTCAAAAGCAGCCTCAGATAAGGGCTTGGATCTGCCTCTAGTAAGCTCGGCATTCTCTCCAAGCATAACTTTAGTCTCGGCATATCATTGATGGAGTGGATCTAGGTGATATTTCTGTAGCAGTCTCAGCATAATGAACAACAGTGAAGTAGGGCTACATTCTTAGCATCACTATATAGAAGATCTTTTCATATACCATCTCGGAATTCAGATCTGTAATGATATTAACGTTCAAGTTAGACGCAACATATATATATATTGATATCAAGGAATGATCTTTGTGATATACAGTCTTATGATAGTTATAGGATCATGAGTCTTGATCTTGATATAACTCTTTGAATGATGGTATAAAAGATGATCTCACAAATTTGATCTCAGTGGCACTAATGTGAATATACAGCGATGATGATCTCAGCGGAAGGAACAACAAGTGAAGATGCAGCAGTAGGGTGTTGACATAAGCCTAGAAGCAATGATGATGATGATCTCAACATTAGCAGAATAAAGGATTGATGTCTTGGTCTTGGAGAGGCAGAATGTGTCAAGGGTCATGGTCTTGGCATTCGTCAATTGGAATCTCTATAAGAATTTTGTGCGGGTTTTCCTCTCCAAGAGGGAGAGGTTTTGGCCCTGGCAAAAAGCCAGATATTTGTGTTCTTGTCTCTTTTGTTTTTGGTAGCAGTTTGATGTAGTAAACACTCACACTAATAATGAATGGAAGATCAAGCTAAGATTAATTGTTTAAATACTTCACAAATTGTTATCAAGATAAGAAGAATCCACTTAATTCTGAATGCCCTAGATTCTTCAACACTTTCTACATGTGTATAATGTGAATAATCTCAGCAAATCTGTGTCATGTATGTAATGACCTAGGTAAACCTATTTTTCTAGTGACGATCTTCATTCTGGGAAATTTTTTGTCTTACCGATCCATTCTCGGATGTTCAACAAAGTTTTCCTCTAGTCTTACCCCAAAGCTAGAATGGATTTTGTCGCTAGAATCTTAGGCGAATCCTAGTGTTCTAGATCGAGTCTATGTAAAATTAATTTGGGAATAATCTTAACTATTTGATTAGGTTATTTTATTACAAATTGCTTGGTCTGTTGGATTATGTTTGTCGCAGAAATGGGTAGTCTGTGAGGGTCCCAGATAAATTCTAGATCCTAGGTAAATTTAAATTCTCCAAAGGCAAAATTTGTCAGTCCTCAAAAACAAAATTTTGAAAAGCCCCGGGACTAAGGTAAATTAATTATTTTTTTAAATTTTAAACCTTTGATCCCTAAGGGTTAAGTCAAAGTCAAATTTTTGGGGAAATTAACTCAAAAACATTATTTTTGAGTTAATTAAAACGCATTTAATTAAAATTTTCAAATTTCCCCAAATTTTTAAATATTTCAACGGATGAAATTAAAAAAAAAAAATTAATCTTCATCAACAGTTGAGATTGCTTTGACAAGGATCACTTGAACTAGTCGTTGAAGGATTTATCTTTAAATAGGAAGTCATTTGTCAGTTGATCCATCCGACTTTTGAGTCATGTGCTTAGCAAGAAGCTCTTGTGTAATCTTTTTCTGGATAATAAAGAAAAACTTTGGGGTTAAGTTCTGTTGGTCTTACTCTTTATGGTAATACTGTAAGATGTGTTGTTTTTATGCATAATTTTTTCTAAAGCCATTGATGATAGCTTCTAAAGAGTGATTTGAGTACAGGTATCTTGCTCAGTTGCTGGGGTTTGAATAATAATCTAAATTTTGAACGTAATAGCAGGTACCTCTATTTGTCTAAGTTTTATTATTATTTTCTCGCTATATTTTTAATGGTTGAATTGAGTTTTGTAGGGAAATCTTGATTTTAGGTCCTCGGGCTTTAGGGTAAGCTTTCAGTTGGACCAGCCAACTTCCAATCCCTGTTTTCTGAAAAGCCCAGCGAAATTAATCTCGGGTTTATCATAAGATTTTTATTTTTATTTTTTTGATGCATGAGGGTTTCAAGTTAGCACCTTTAAAATTTTAAAATCTTTTAATTTATGTGCAACATCATGGTAGATCTGGCTAATTAGAGCCTGCAGTTTGTAAATTTTGTAATTATTTTTCTACCGTGGGTTTTTCTGAGTTTTAGTTTTTATCATTGTATATATCATTTGCATGTTTTCTTGTTGTCGTGCAGCGACAGATCTAAGGAAGAAATTTTTGTAGAGTCCAGATCTAGGCCCTAGATGGCAAGATTTGAATCTATGGGGTTTATCAACATATTTTTCCAGGGATATTATTCAAATTTTTGCAATCCAAGGGTTTGAAAATTTTAAATCTGGAAATTTTTATAAGGGTTTCAAGGAAATCTGAAGCAAAAGGATTCAACATTTTAATCAGAATTTCTAGAAACGTTTTAAAGGGTTTTTTGGCTACCATTTATCTATTGACTGAGTTTTCTGAATTGCTGCCTGGGGTTTTTTATTTTTTGCTACAGAAAATTTTGAATTTTTTAAAGAACCCTCTATTCCCCCATCATCTGCCATTCTCCATCTACTGCACCTGCACAACAAAACAAACATTCGATTCTTCATTTGTATGTGTTAGGTTAGGTTTAGGTTTTATTTTTTTTTTTTTAATTTAGTTAATTCTTTATTATTTCATTTGATTTTTTGTAGTTGGGTTAACTTATTCCTTTCTTATTTTAAATTTGATTTTTTATTATTTGTGTTTGTTTAGTTTAGGATTTGAGTTAGATTTATTCTTTAGATTCGTTTTGATTTAAAATTTGATTTTTTATTTTTATTTTTTGTCTTGTTTTGATTTCACATTTTCCTTTTTTATTTTTACTTATGATTTTTTTATTTCGATTTTGATTTCCTTTCATTTTCTTTTATTTTTTTTAATTTTTGATTTTGCTTTAAAAATTAAAAAATTTTAAAAACATTAAAAAATCTAAAAATTAAAAAATTTCATTTATGTGACTTTAAAATTCCTAAAAGAATTAAACCAAAACAGGATTTGCGCTTTCACATTAAAAAATTTAATATGGCCTATGGCCCATTAAAATTTCAATTTATTAGCCCTTTTGATTTGTTTTACTTTTGTCACATTAAAAATTTAACTTCTTCATTTACCACATTGTTTACCTAAGGAATAATTAAATTGTTAATCTAAAGCTCCTTGGTGTCCTTCCGTGGTAGTGATTTCTCTATTGTCAAGTGCAATTAATGTTTTAATAGTCATTGACTATTAGAGAATGATAAATTATTCTAGATCTGGGTTATTGAATAAAATGATTTTTAATCTAGAATCATTGCTTAGCAGTTAATTTTCATAATTCTTCATGGGATTTAATTGCTAGAATATATTGCAGTTTTGAGCGTTTACATTTAATCGTTCATGATCGTCACTTTCGCCACATTTATAGATTGCTCTAGGTAACTTGTTTTTATTTATCTATGGTTAATTGAATATAAAGGCACTGGTCTATAATCATTTCTATCTCATGGTTGTGTCTTGGTCGTATTAGTGTTTGATCTATTTATCTCAGTTAACCAGGACTCATCGACATCCGTCAAGTTGTCCATCTTTAAGTCTCCTAGAGCCTGTGTTTCACATGTTATCCTCATTCATTCACCTCAGGGACTACCCCCCTTGACTTGTCTCGGAGAGAGTCTAAATGGAGTGAGTAAGGATTAGAGTGAAAACCCTTACTCCGAGCGTTGTCGCAGTGCCTAGACACTTTGTGCGACAACACGTCGAACACTGAAATGGCTATCAAGTCCAGCGAGTGGGGCTGAACACAAGGAACAGGCCATTGGCACACAGGGTTGAGTGCAGTTAGTCAATCGTGAGTGGGTGGCCGCCATTGGAGCAGAGAGAGAGTTAGATCATGGCAAAGTTCCTGCAAAGGATCGAACACAATGATTACCAAAGAAACAGGCCATGGAGAAAGGAAGTCAGTATTTAGATCAAATATGTTTAGCTTTCTATCTTCAAGATGTGGTCACTCAACAACAACAAAACTTATAGATCTAAGCCCAATTCTACTACATGGATGTTCCAAATTATCTCAATGATTGGAGGTGACAACCACCTAGCAAATACTCTAACATAGATATACAAGGCAATAGGTTGGTGAGACAACGACAACTCTCCTATTTTGTCGAGAACAACCCATTTTCATGAGGTCACAAAGGAATAGTCACCACACTGACATGACACCAGCCAATCCAAACTGAACAATGATGTGCCCACTACTAGAAAATTATAAATCTCTGTTTGTTGTAGGATGTTGGAAAAAATCACGCAGGACACTCATTTCAAGCCATTCCCCAAAGTACATCATTAGAATTTGCATTGATAAATTCACAGCGACTGGTGATGACAGAGATATATCCTCTTCTGCTTCTACATCTACTACAAAGAAGTGGCTTGCTTCATTTCTCCTGTTGCATAGTAATGTATTCCTTTCTAGGGATTACATTCTGGATTGACACCTTTAAAACTAGTCACCTAACATGGGGACATGGGTATGTAGAAAATGGTGTGAATTGATCGGAAAAGAGAGTGGCCAACTCAGGTATAAATACTAGTCTATAATCATTCTATGAAAGGTCTACCAGGGCAGCTGATATAAGGTATGCAGATTGAACTTATTTACGTGTTACCACAGTGGCCAACATAAGAATCTAGGAAAGATCAGCCCTCATAAACGCATGTATACATCACTTTTGATGTTTTACAGTTTTACACTCTTATAGAAATACTTACTTTTCACATTCAAGGCAAGGCTGGAATGCAATTTTTATCATCTATTATTATTTGTGTATGTCATGCCTGAATTCTAATTACTTACACAAAAGTGTGCTCAGTGCCTGTATATGCCTATGGTGAAAATTGAAATACAGATCACTTGGAGCTGAGACTTCTGATTATAGAACCATTAAAACTTAAAACTAAACTCGAATAATATGAACCACTAGAGATGAAAGATTTAATTTTATTGAATTTAAAGGTCATTGCTATGTTTAACTGCAAGGGAGAATTAAGCACCATACGCCACAGTAACAGTTAATCACATTAGAATTCAGAATCATCTCGCCTCCTTAATTTTTCCAAACATTGGCCTAAGTTAGTGCTGCTTCTAGAATGATGTACATGCTTCACCTTGCTTTCAATATATAACAATGCACATTTGTTTAATCCATAACTCTTGTCCTGACTAGATTGGTTGTAGGTTCATTTTCATATTCCTTGTTCTTAGAGCTGTTCGTGTCAGTTAAATCTCCACTATATGCTTAAAAAGAAGCATTGAGTTTGCAAGTTCTCCTGGAATAGAACAAATTGAATTGATTTCAAAACTAACATCCTCAAATGCCCATATAGAAGACTATGGACATATTGATATGGCAATTTCATAATACAGTTATCATACAAAAGATGGAGACCAGAGGTCCTCTTCTATTCATAGTGTTAAAATAGGAAAAAACACTTCTATGAATCAGAGAACAAACCCAAAAAAAAAACATTAAAATGAAATACAAGATTAAACAGACCTAATTGCAAAAGAGACTTCTCAATAGATGTATACAGTAAAGCCCTTTTCTCCACCAGTGCTTTGCATTCCAGAACTTCAGAGCACTCAGTAATAGGGTATCTTATCACAGTTGAAAGTAACAAAGCCACCCGCCATAATGCCTTAATTTTTATCAGAAGCAAACCTGCAACAAATTGAAAAAGAGAGTATCAACAACACATTGCATCAATTTATTACATACAAGTTACTAAAAGTCATATGGTTTAAATGTCATGTAGTTACGGCTTGATCCAAGGATGTCAGCACAAGTGTCTTGGATGACAAAACTCCCAATATATCTACTCAAAAGAAAAATGGTGCAGTTCCTGAAGAAGCTCTTTTTTCTAGTATGAAAGCTTACTGTAAAGAGGTTTAGTTTTTAGCATGCTCAAGCTTGTTGGCTTTGGGACAGAGAGCTCAGTCTAAATAACGTTTGATATTGATTATTTCTCCTGCTCTGAAGAAAAGCAGTGAAACAAAATTGCAGTGGTCTTTCCTCTTCTTAAGCAGTTAGTAAAGCAAAAGGGATCACATATTTTTAATACTTGAATTGACTTGAAAACCTATTGCTGCTGGAACTTTTTGATAGTATAGCCTGTATAATTCAGCAATTCATTGTGGCATATGACTATATGACAGGAAATACTAGTCCTCCTCCCTGCGCTGCTTTAACCAAATAGAAACAAGTGGGTATAGATTGAAGTATCATCCTGTTTTGACATATAACAGTTGGACATCTGTATATAATCTACAATTTGAGGGTGAAGTGCCTTGCTGGGGGAAGTTCCACCCCCACTACCCTCATGTTCCTGCTCCCGAAGCTCATTT
Organism: Pinus taeda; assembly: GCA_000404065.3. Lineage (NCBI taxonomy): Eukaryota > Viridiplantae > Streptophyta > Pinopsida > Pinales > Pinaceae > Pinus > Pinus taeda. The sequence goes on from APFE031611940.1 coordinate 64,494, forward strand.
GGGGTGGGTTTGTGCTCCTGGAACAATTCCCTATGCTCTCAAAATGATTCCCCGTGCTACCAGAATGATTCTTGTTGCTACCAGCCGTCAGGAAAAGAAATTAGAAATTGCTTGTGGCAAGAGGCTTAAGAAAGCTCAATAGATGGTAGAATTATTTGCCCTTTTCACTTTAGAATCTAGATTTTAGAACTTAGAATTATTTGTCTTTATTATGGGCTATTTTGTAAAGTTGTAAACATTAAATGACAATCGAAGTTTCAACTGTTAACTGCATATTACGACTCTTTATCTATGGTATCCTGTTTCATTTCATGGTTGATGTTTCTGTGAAAGTTTGTGATGACAAACATCACAAGTTGAAACTCAAAACTTGAAGGCTAATGTTATGGTTGATCATTTGACGGCAAAGCTATAACTGCTAGATGGTTGATTTTATTTGTGTACTAAATGGTTGATGCTGTAATGATTATCATTAATCTACTACAAAATCCCTGCTTTCATATTTTCTGCTATAATTCCCCAATCTGCATGCTTTGTTTGAATAAATCTACATCAAAATATATTAAAATATATATTATATAAAAAACACCGTTAGAACACTTCTCTCAGAAAGTCTTGGAAATTGATCTTTCATGCACACCCTTCTAACAGCTATGGCTTGAAGTGCTTGCAGGAGCTATGTGTTGCATGCGTTAGAACATCAATGCAATTTCCACGCATAGCAAACGCAAGGCCAAAGTATACCAGTTAAGAGAATGTGTTTCCTCCTTGGATGTCATAGTTTTGAATCTAAAGGGAGGGTAGGGTATCTACACTACCGTAGCCTAAACAGTCAAATCACTGCATGTAGAAATCCCTTGTCCAACAAACAAAGGGATCTTGTTACCCCTCATGTCAGCAGGGGTACATATATTTTCACATTGCATTAATCACCATTGTAAGCTCAAGGTCACAAGTCAAAATCCTTGTAAAAACCATGTTGATCTTTGCACTTAAGTATCCTAGACCTTGTGATGGTAAACCATGGGTTGTCCTTTTGGGCTAAGTCCTTAGTCCCAGGATTGGGGGATTGTGGATGGATCTCAAGGGGAGTCATGGTTTAGAGGAGCCTTGGTTATGTAAGGATGATCACCGATGTACAAGCCAATCCAGCCCACGGCAAGGTGCAGCTATGTCTTATGGCATGGTTATGAGTCGTAGAGTCTGTATGATTGGAGCAATTTTCCTCAAACAACTCTCAACATGGTATTCTCATAAATCCAAAATTTCACATTTCTCGAGGCAGTTCACATTTTCCAATGCACGTGATCTTGGAAGTCAAAAATCAACTTAGTCTCACAATGCACACAAAAAAACTTTATGACATGCCATGTTGAAATTTTTCCAAAATGTGAAGGAATCATCAAAAAATGGCAGTCAAAGGTGGCCCAACAGTAATGTATGTGGACCTTCCAAGTGCCATAACAACGACACATCTTGACGAATTTGACATGCGATATGTCAAAAGTCGTCTACAAAATCAATCTCTTAATATCCAGGTGGCAGATTCTCCATTTCCCCTAGTACATTGGACATCATCATTTATTGCATGATGACGTCCTCATATGATGCCACAAGAAAAATCATTGTAATTAAAAAATAGTTTGTAATTTACTTAGTCTCTAACATGTGGATAACAAGCAAAAAATTATTATTTTTGAGAGACAGGTTGAACTAGCTATTAACTAGCCATTAGAAAAGAAATTATAAAATGCTAGACTCTCCTCTATTTCAAGTTGTTGTGTAAATGAGATCATTTTTATGCCACAATAGAAGAACTCATTTTGCAAACCTTTGTGTAAAAGGCATTGTGTGGGTTGGATTTTCCTATATTTCTTTTTCTTGATCTATGTTGTATCAGGGCTTAACATAAAAAATCCTCCATAATAAGTAAGGTCACACAATAGTTGGAGGGGAAATCCATTGAGGGGCTACATAGTCATGGGAAAAGGGTTGAAATGGGAAAAGGGTTGACTAGGTGCTAGTCTATTTCATCCTTTTGTTGTAGGTGGATCGTTTGGATGAAGGTTCGACCAATCCTTTTGACAAGATATCTTCAACCAGGAGAAAAGTAGCATTCACCATATAGTTGACCTGAAGATCGAAGACACCACGCTAGGGGCCACTCCCAGTTGGATCTAAAAGGTGTGGATATTTTCAGACATAGTTAGGGCAAAATTATCTTTTGAAGACCAAGCCCACTTCATTATCCAAAGTGCATGATCGACCTAAGAGGAATTGTGGTTCACAAATCGACATCCTGAGGTAAGGTTTGCGGCAATAGGTAAGTCACTATTCATCAACCATTTATTTATAAAAATCCAAAACATTTACTTTTTATGTTTTAGATTAATTTCATTGACTAGCTTGCTCTTTAAGATTTCAAGTTATATTTAAACAAGGGTCAATATACCATATTTTTGAGCTTTGTTTCCATACATATTTCATAGTTTATTGAATTATCTATTGCAGATATGCATTATCTTTTTGTCGTAGCATAACAGATCTGATGGGTTTTCAAGGTTGCAAGTGCTTTACATTGAAATTTCATATGTAGGATCTACATTAATTATACTTGTTGATCTCTCACATTTAGAGTCTAAAAAGCACTATTTTCCCGTTGTTATAAGTTTAATTTCTTTGCTGGAAATTTACGGGGCAGTGTACCTGTTGTTGCTGGAAGTGTACACCCAACACGACAACGCTCAAGGCGGGGGCTATCAATCTGATCCCTGCCCTCTTCGTTTAAGCTATCTCCTAAATGCAGGCTAAGGGGGGTAGTATGTGTTGTCCGCAATTTTGTCAACAGTCCGAGAAAGCAGTGTACAAGGAAGTCGAGAAAATTTTTCAAAGATCAAAGTCATCAGTTAGCATGAATATATCATTCTAAACCCAATTTCTACAATGTCTATTGTAAAAGATGCTAGCATGATCATTTAAGTATGTAACAACACGTAGGTAAGCCTCTGATTTTGGCAAAGGATTGCATCCTAGGAAGTTCTTTAATCTCCCTGAATTATGTGTGTTTGTAAACACGCCTATTGCCACACAAAGTGTACACCAAAGGCCACAACACTCAGGACAAATGTTGTCATTGTAAACTTTGTCCACTCTGTTCTAGCTATCTCCTAGGCAAGCTAAGGGGGGGAGTCCCTAAGAAGTGAAAGACAGATGATGAAAGAAAAAATGTTGGGAACCAACAAGTTCTAGGAGATGCACTGAAAAGCTACCTCATTAACTTGATTTAATTAGATGCAAACAAGATTTGAGCAATGTTTAAGATATTCAATTAAAATTAGACAAACCAGATTTAAAGTTATGAGACCAATGCCTTTAAATACAATGCTCAGAAAGAAAAGGCTTGCAAGATAAATGATCACCGAGTAACAAGATGATAAATGCTGCTTTAGATGGATGATCGACTAACTTATATGAAATGCAAGATGAAAAGAGATGTTAAAGACTTAAGCACTTAGGTTACGATTTACTCTGAGCTAAATTTCAATGAAAATCCCAATTATGCAGATGCTCAAAATACTCAATTTAGGAAATGAAAGATATACAACTTTCCACAAGTCCACGATAGAGTATTCAGTAAAAATGTTGATCACAATTACTTGAAAATTTCCAAACTAATTATCCAAGAAATATCTGATAATTCAAGTAAATAAATCCACACTTAGAATTAATTAAACAATGAGCAATATCAATAGATATCAAGCACTAAAATATTCAAAATCCAATGCCAATGATCATGAAACTTAACTGAAGCATGCAAAAGGCTTAAGCACTTAAATTTCAAAAATTAATTACCAGGAAAAACCATGAAATTTAAATGCTAGTCAAATAAATGCTTCTTCAAGAAATTCTGGAATTAAAATGATTTTCTTAAATAACCCAAACCCAGAAAACTATATTCTTTCTCCTATAGTCAAACTTAGAGATATTTAAAAAAAATAATATAATATATATATATATATATATATATATATATATATTATGTTGCTTGACTATAGGAATTCTTCTCAAGCCTAAAGATTTTATACAATCAAAAGAAAACCCGAAAATTGATTTTTCAAAATTTTATGTCACAAAATTTAAAAAAAAAATTGATTTTTTCTTTGATGTGCTAATGTTAAAATTTTTAAACAAAATTTTAAATTTTAAAATTTTTTAACTTTTAAATGTTAAACTGTGGTTTAAGATTTAAAAGGGGCAAAGCCACTTAACAAAAAAAAAGTTTGATTTTTTTTTTGTTTTCCAAATAAGGTAAAGCCGAGGAGCAGGAGTCGAAGATGAAAGGAGACGGGAAATGAAGGAGCGGGAGGACGCAAGGAATGGACAAACGAGGGAGCAAGAGGATGCGAGTTAGGCAGGTAAGAGTTGCAAGGAGGGAGATGAGTGCAGGCTCAAGGGGCGTTCGAGAAGGATGCAGGTTAGGCAGGGAAGTAAAGAGGAAAGACAACGAAAGGAGATGTCACTGTGCGCAGAGGGAGCTAACGCTAAGGAAGGGAAAGGAGAAGGTTGTGGGAATAAGGATGCGAGTAGGGAGAAAGGGTACATGGACAGGAGGGAGAAGCAAGGGTTGCGTGAGGGAGAAAGGAGCTCAAACAGATCTGAAGATTAGGGTCGTGTAAGGTGAAAGAGAAAACAGGGATGAGGGTTGCGTAAGGGAAAACATAGAGAAGAGAAGAAAATGCGGAGGAAATGAGGGCTTCAAAATGCAGAAAACGCAAAGGAAATGAGAGCTACAAAATGCAGAAAACGCAGAAAAATGGAGTTGCAAGGAAAGAAAACAAAGAGAGTATGGAGGGTTTGCAAAGGGGGTTTCAACCTCAGAAAAACTTGAAACACTGAAAAACCCTTGCCAAAAAATAAAAAATTTCACTCCAATTATTTTATGAGAAAAACCCAGATCTGAAAAATTTAGATGATTTTGAATGAAACTTTTTCCTGCAAAAAATTGTTTTTGAGACAAGATCTTGCCCTCTAGGGCCTAGATCTGTCTCAGATCATGAAAAATCTCCTTGTAGAACTTCATATTTGCTCCTGCACAAGCGAAAACCCAAAAGCCCTAGACCCTATCCAAAAATCTTAAATTAAACCCAATTCCCAAGTTAGAAAACAAAAATTAAAAATTTTAATTTTTTAGATATATAAATTTATATCACAGATCTATCAGATTTGAGGAGTATGAGTCCAACCCCCCTCCCAGACCTGTAGATTTGATACTCTTTCTAGTCAAATCTAAAAATTTAGCACAATATTTTGAAGATAAATATTTTTTTAAGTTTTAGGTACTAGCCTAGGACACCCGTGCAAGATCTAATTCGTTAGATAATCTAGGAATTTTAATTCGGAAGGCTCTCCAAATCTTAAATTCCACGAGTTGGTTGGTTCAACTAAGAACTTCCCCAAATGCCCAAAATTTTTGAATCAAATGATTTCTACACACTTATAAGATAAGTCGTTAAACCAATAGAGGTATAAAATAATTATTAAATCTTTAAAGATTAGAGATACCTGCTAATCAATTAAAAATCTTAATGTTATCTTAAAACCCAACAACCTAAGCAAGATACTTGTGCAATAGATTGATCTACAAGAGCTATTAACCAGCAGCTTATAAATAAGATGAGCAAAACTTTAAATACAAATTACCATAAAATACCAAAGAGGAACACTGCCATCAAGTAAAACCCCAAAGACTTTGCGTTGTATTATTCAGAAAAGTTTATATGAGCTTCAAGAGTTAGTACATGATTCAATGATTGATTGATTTCAACGACAACTGACCTCTAAATTATCGATTAATTCTCCAACGGCTAGTTGGTTTGATCCCCGTCAAAGTAATCTCGATCGTTAAAAAATATTTAATTATCTTTTAATCTCCTCTGTCGAAATTATTTTATTTTTTAAGTAAAACCCCAAAAATTTTGTGTTGTATTATTCCATAAAAGTTTACAAGAGCTTCAAGAATTAGTACATGATTCAATTATCGAATGATTTCAATGACAACTGACTTCTAAATTATAGATTAATTCTCCAACAACTAGTTGGTTTGATCCCCGTCAAAGTAATCTCGATCGTTAAAAAAGATTTAATTATCTTTTAATCTCCTCTGTCGAAATTATTTTATTTTTTTAGGAAATTCGAATTTTTTATTTAGTTGAATTTTATTCAACTCAAAATTAATTTTAGTCGGGGACTTCCAAAAATTAATTCTTCTAGAACCCATGAATTTTTTAATTTGGAAAAATAATTTTTCCCTGGACTTAAAATTAATTAAATTTCTAGTTTATAATTTTAATTTATTTTTGCCAAAAAATTTAATTAATTGACTCATGAGGGGATTAATAATTTGTCCAACCCTCAAATAATTTAGCCATGGTGTCTAAATATGAGGGACCATGCACTAAAATATTTTTTATATCAAGATATTACAATTTAATACATGAAGGGGGAACACTCGTTCGTTATAGACCCTCAATTATTTACCCAATTTTGTGACTCAAATACGATCTAGTAGACCAAGTAATTTGTAATAAAGAAATTTAGCAAATTAGCTTAAATTACTCCCAAATTACTTTACAGAAGACTCGACTAGAACACTAGGACATACCTAAAATCTTGGCGACAAAATCCACCCAGCTTTGGGGTGAGGTTGGAGGGAAAAACTTTGTCAATCATCTGTGCTTAGAAACACACATGAATCGATGAAACAAAAAACCTCCTAGGATAGAAATCGTCACCAAAAAAGTAGGATTACCTAGGTTGTTACATACATAGATGGTCTTACTAGGATGATTTACATTATAAATTTGCAGAATGGGTTGACAACTTTTACAAAATGATGGCCACTCAAAATTCTTTGCATTGATTTACTCCTCTTTGTTCCTTTAGATTGTTGGCCTTGATGATAAGACCCAAGAGCAGGAGGAACATAGTGAAAGGGGTCATTGGTGGAAGGGATAGGATGAGGAGTCTTGAATCTCAAAATCATCATATCCACTCTCTTTCATGGCTTGTAAAATTTCTTTCTTCCTTGCAATTTCTTCTTGGATAGCCTTCTCCCTAGCCATATTCTCCTCAAACTTCTCAAACTTTGCAAGGTGTTCTGCCCTAACAGGACCTATCACTTGCTTTGGTGCATCACATGGCTTTACTTGGCCTCTTATCCCATCCAAGTGTTGTTTCAACCTGAGAATACCCCCACCTCCAACAGATTTATTGCAAAATTTGCATATCATTTTTCCATCAATCACATCACAATGAGCCCATGCACTATCCTTAACTTTTGGAGGCATGGTGGCTAGAAATATTTGAAATTTGCAAACAAATTTGCCATTAACAAAAATTACAGCTAAGAAAAATGGAAAACCTGAAAGAAATTTGGGGAAAAAATGGGCATATTTAGCCGACAAAATTTGATAGTATAGAACTAGGGATTTGATAACAATGTAGCATAGAACACATAAAAAAATTAAAAACGTTGACAGCAGTGAAATATGGACTTTTTTCAAGTGAAAATCCTTACTTGGAAATGCAAACTAGCTTCCTTAGCCTCCTATTGAAGATGCCAAGTCTACAAATAGCTCCAAACTATCTCCAAAATAGCTCCAAGTCCAACTCCAAGCCTCCAAGATGACTACTCCAGCAAAAACCCAACACACTCCAATCTCCCAATGAAACACACAAAAACTCCAAATGAGATGTGTGAGGCAAATGAGAGGGGAGACCTACTTTTATTGGCTTGGAGGGGGTGTTTTTAAAGGGAAACCAGGGTTGTGGGGGAGCACCAGACCCCCCACCTTAAATCCACTCCCAGAGCATGCTCTACTTAGGAGTGGATAGGGAGTGACCTCGGGAGCGCGCTCCCTAAAAAAAAAATTCTCCTTGTTTTTATGGGAGAGAATGACAAAGAAGTCTAGAGCAGCCACTCCCTAACCACTCTCTTTCGTTCCAGGAGAAAAATTTTTAAGGAGGGAGCAGTCAGGGAGAAAACGCTCCCGACCGCTCCCTCCTTAAAAAATTTGCTCCTACCAGTGAAAAAGTCGCATGGTGGACGAACAAGGAAGGGGAGGAAAAAAAAAGATAAAAGGCGCTTCTCCCTTCCCATTATTCACCATTTGCATAGTGAAAAAGCAAGAGATGAGGCTTTGTTGAAGAATCTAGGGCATCTAGGTTATGATTAGATTCTTCTAACGATCATAACTATTTGTGAGGTACTTTTAACTTTTTCTTATTAACACAATATTCTCTTATTATTATTAGAGTGTGTTCTCTTCATCAAACAATTACCAAAACAAAAGAGACAAGGCCACAAGATGTTGGCTCTCAGTGAGGGCAAAACGCCTCTTTCCTAGAGAGGAAAACCCTTCTGCAAATTTTTCTTATTGAAGCTTCAATTGACAAATACCAAACACTAGACCCTTGACAAGTAGATCCTCCAAGCACAAGACACAATCTCTCTTTCTTTTGTCCCCTAACTGATGCCTCCTTCTGCGCTGCACCCTGAACTCTTCCTTTTCTCTTCTTCTGGCAACTGATGGCACTTTCTGCAAAAACCCTAGGTCTCCTTAGAGACCTCTATTTTGGTGTCTTCCTTTCCTTCTCAACCTTGCTTGGCAGTCTTCTATCTTCTTGATACTTAGACTAGAGAATGAGGCTTTTCTTAAGATATATCTTCAAGTTAGAGGTTGATCCTCTTAACCCTACTGCAACTTTGATTTCTTCGCACGTGTGGTTGATCTAGGGCTTGAAATAGACTCTTTTACTCGCTCTCTTTCTTCGCTTTAGGTGGGACCTACTTCACTTGAGATGGACGCCTATTAGGAACCTCTTCTTAGCCCAATCGAACTCTATTATGTTGTTGCACTTGTGGATCTGATGTGACCGCAAAAATAACCTTCTTTCTTCGCACAAGTGCCAAAATTTGGCCCCAAAACCGTCCTCCAAAACTTAGATTCCTTTCTCTCCTTCTTCATTGGCCTAGAAGCACCTTGTTGCTCTTTTTCGCACCTCTTTCTTGACTTTCTTTCTCGCCGATTTTAGAGACCACTTAGTGGTTCATTTTTGAGGTTGAACTGCCCTATATATAGGAGTTTGTCCCTCCTATTTGCGCCGACTTGACTTTAAGTGCACCAAAAATTCATTGTTTGAGCCGACATGAAGAGGAGACTTGCCTTTGCTTTGGAGGATCACCTTTGACATATTTCTTTGACTCTAGTACATAGTTTAACTTGCCCCCACGGGTCTTTAACAATTGCATTGACTCTTTGACTTTCCTAGAAGAACTTAAACATGGGCTTGACCTATGCAATGAGGAAGAAAATCATTTCTATATTTGACAAAAATAATAATTCTTTTTCTTTACAAGTACAGAGATCAAAATTACATTTATGAAGACCGAACCTAGTTACACTTTCTTCAACACTCCCTCCTAACTAGGGCGGTATTCATAAATCATTTTACAAGGTGTTTGGACATTTTCAATCTGAAGAATTCACATAAGAGAAATCGGATTGGCAATCCATCTATTATAGCATCATAGTAACCAACATTGTCTTCACAGCAAGACCTTGACTAACAGCTCTATCTCTCATTAGATCAGAGCAATTCTTCAACACTCCCTCCTAACTAGGGTGGTATTCATAAATCATTTTACAAGGTGTTTGGACATTTTCAATCTGAAGAATTCACATAAGAGAAATCGGATTGGCAATGCATCTATTATAGCATCATTGTAACCAACATTGTCTTCACGGCAAGGCCTTGACTGATAGCTTTATCTCTCATTGAATCAGAGCACAATGTTGGCGGGACCAATGACTATAGACACCTTCATCATTGTCTCTCAAGGTACATACCCACCTAGGTGTTCATTGAGTATGACCTTCTAGGACTATTCTTATCTTGGGTTCTCATCCCTCAAAGAATATCGGTCCTCTTACCTACTCTTATCTTGGATGCCCTACACACATCCTCAAAGAGCATCGGATGCCAGATGATTACCCAATCCTCCATTCTTTCTTCCCAAGAGAAGACAAGAATGTTGTGTCTATCTCTCCCTCTCAACTAGGGAAGATATGCCCATTCCTGTGAAGGTATGTACCCAAGCTCCCACTAACCAAGGACTTGCCCAAGCTCCCTCTTAATTAGGGACTTTTCAGAGTTCCCTTTCAACTAGGGACTCTTCTTTTCATCAACAACTTCTTTTTGTGGGTCCTTTAGCTACTTGATCACTTTCTTTCTTTGATGTCATGAAATTCAGTCAAGATTATTCCTTGTAGGGCATCAACCATCGATCACTTTCCTTCATGGTTTGTCATGTCATTCCTTTCTTCATGGAAATTGGCCTTCTTAGTACATATCTGGAACCTTCTTCATATGGCTACTTCTTTCTCATCATGCTTCTTTCAGGAATTTCCATCCTCCACATGAATACTAGTTGTACTTACACTTACAACTCTTGTTTCAATAGCCCTGAATGTCCCCATCCAAGTATTACTCAAGAAAAATCAAAATATAACATTAAGTCAAATAGTACCTTTCGAGATGACTCTTCATCATGACATCTTGTGTTGGCTTGAATCGTCAACATCCTGCATGTTTCACATCTCCAAGGCCTTTTCAAGTGTCAAGGGTCCTTTGATCTTTTTCTTTGTCAGAGTTCTCGTGCCTTCTTTCGGGAGATGTCTTAACAAATCTGTCGGATGTTGATTCCTAGTGTCAAAGGTGTTCTTTTGTCCCTGATCTCTTTTTCTCATATGCTTCTTTATAGGTTTCTTAGTCAACCACCTCATACTCTATATGAGGTCATTTCTCATGTTCACTTTTATCAATGTGAACCATGCCTTCGTGCATATCTTCAATGAAAGAGATTTACCCTATTCTTGACCATGTTTTTCAGAGCAATTCCTCAAGCTCATTAACACAAATGATGACATGACTTAACTGAAAAAACATAGATGCATACATACCTTATCTTAGTTCTTTCCTTGATCATTTCAACTTCCTTTGGCAACTTCCTAGATTGAGATTACCTCAATCTCCTTTGCTTTGCTACATCTTTCCTGCCTACCTATCATCCTTCCTTGAATCCCCATAAGTGGAATTCTTATCGAGACATCTGCCTTTTCTGAAAACCTTTTATTGAAGATTCCAACAGAGGATCTTTATAGTCCTCATGCTGCAAATGCTCCTTTCTGATGATGATAGTGCCTTTCTAAGATGATTCTTTCTGATCATAATCAATCCTTTATGCATTGATGAGGTCATTCAATGGCTACATCTTCTCTATATGAATTTTATTTGAGCTATCTCTACATAATGCTCTATATTCCTGAAGATGTCATTCTCATAAGTCACGCATTATATCCTACTTCTACATGTTCCAATGATACCCAAAACTTTAAAGAGAACTTATGTGAAGAAGTTGATCTCAATCATAGTAGAGATCTGGAGGGGCTTCCTTCTTCTGCTTCTTCTCTTCTTCTTTTACTTCTTGGGTAATGTGGGCTTCTTCTTGTTTCCTCTTATTGTTGTCCTCCTTGAACTTAGGACAATCCCTCTTATAGTGTCGATATTCTTGGCAGCCAAAGCATTGGACTTTGGACATATCTCTTTTACCCTTTCTCTGCGGACCAAACTTGCCAAATTTCCTTTTCTCTTGGCCATAGCAGCAAATGCTTGCTCCTTTGATCCCACGTCATCTTTGGCTTTGAGTCGAGTCTCTTCAATTTTGCATAGAGACCAAAGTTCATTCAATGGGTAGACTTCCTTCTTGGCATATATACACTACAATAGTCATCTCTTTGTCTCACATAACTTCTCCTAGTTCTTGTAGTTGGTCTCTCATCTCAAAGACCTTCATGAAGTAGGTAGCTATTCCTTCTTCCTTGGAGATATTCATTTTATATAGTTCGTTACGCAATGATATTACTTCTCCAGTTGTACTGACTGAGAATGGCTCCACCAATTTACCATATATTTCTTTAGATGTTTCAAGTTTGGAAACATAAGGAATGAGAGGGTTTTTGCTGGATTCTATCAAAATCCTTTGAGCCCTTGTTTCATCTTTATTATACTTTACTAGGGCTTGAGTTTGTTCCATTGTAGGAACAGTGACATTCCCTTTGATGTAGTCCATAACTTCATTTTCTTTGAGAAGTAGATTTGTCCTCTTTTTCCATGCAAGGAAATTAGCAGCCCCAACCAATTTGTTGCTTTCCTTGCAAAAAGATATTTTGATATGTTCAGAAGAGGACATAAAAATACTTACTTGAGACAGTTGTTGTGAAGAGATCTTGTTGCTTCCTTGAAGATTTGATGATTTGACTTCTTAGATCTTGGAGTTCTTCAAGATGCTTCCTTCAAGGTGCCTTGTGAGAGATCTTCTTGGTGATGAAGACTTCTCAGTATGTGGTTCTGGAGATCTCCACTGATGGGCCTTCATCTTGAGTGCCTTCCTTTGAAGATGAAGAATCTTTGATGGAGACTATTCTTGGGTGATCCTTCTTGTAGATGCCTTTAGATGGAAGGCTTTCTTCTTTCTTTGTTCCCAAGATGGTAATCCTTCTTGATGGATCTAGGAGAGGAGATGGTAGTCCCCCTTATTTTGATGGATCTGGAACCCTAGCTTGTAGATCTGATGCTTCAACCTTTGTGTTCTTGGGATGCCCTTCCTTGATGTGTCACCTTAGCTATGATACCATGTTGAAGAATCTTGGGCATCTAGGTTATGATGAGATTCTTCTAACGATCATAACTATTTGTGAGGTACTTTTTACTTTTTCTTACTAGCACAAATCTTCTCTTATTATTATTAGAGTGTGTTCTCTTACTTCATCAAACAGTTACCAAACCAAAAGAGACAAGAACACAACTCTCAGCCAAGGCAAAATCCTCTCTTTCCTAGAGAGGAAAACCCTTCTGCAAATTTTTCTTATTGAAGCTTGAATTGACAAATGCCAAACACTAGACTCTTGACAAGTAGATCCTCCAAGCACAAGACACAGTCTCTCTTTCCTTTGTCCTTTAACTGATCCCTCCTTTCGCACTGCACCTTGGCCTCTTCGCTCTTCTCTTGGCAACTGATGGCACTTTCTGCCAGTGTTTTAAGATTTGGCCGGCTCGGAACCGATTCGGCCGAGAGTTGGTCCGAGTCAAGGCCTCACCGGGTCGACTTGGCCAGTGAACCAGTTCGGTCGGCCTGGTTATTATCAAGCCGACCAAGTCTGAGCCTACTTGAACGGGTTGGATGACAGCAGCCCGTGAACTAGAAAACAACGATTTTTTTTTTCTTTTGGGGGACTCCAAAGTTTTCACTATGATACTTCAATGGTTTTTTGTCCCTAAATAAGTTTATCTTATTTGACCTTGAGAGGTTTGTTTAGGTGGTATCACATATGTAGTAGAGATTCCTTAAGGGATAGCTTCATTCTTGTCTTGACAATGAACCACACTCGTTGGTTCAAAACGCATCGACAAATGAATTATCATGTGATTTACGCCGAAAAACTTTTTCTCATTAGCTTCATTCTTCTTCAAAACCTTCCAATAAGTTCTTTGCCCCTTTCTTAAAGCAAACTTAACTTTGTGGCCCCAACCAGGCCCTCCAAAGATGAGCATCGAGCCTTGAGTTGATTCCACATGATGTTACACCCCTTGATGAGCCTCCAAATGCTAAAACATTAAACTTAAAACCTTGGACGTTGGACTATTTGATGATATGCCCAAATGGACTGAAGATGCCCCCTAGCTGGCCTTGACCCTGTTTTGGTGGATGATGCCTTCTTCCAAAGCACAGATGAGGATGGTTATCATTGAGATGACTTAGGAGGGCTAGCACATCCCTCTTTGATGCCAATGCTTACCCTTAGGGATGCCATGTCACTCACATGCTTGAAAAGAGTGACATAGGGTCTCTCCTAGATGACATCATGGTGGAGGATGCACCTTTTGAAGATGTACACATGCACTTTGGGACTTTCTTGGAGTGAGGAACACTCTTGGACCCTTGTATTAGTTCTTTGATGACTTACAATCTATTTTGGAGGATAACGCCCTTTCTAGCGTCCTTGGTTATGTGTTTTTGTTTTGATCTCTATATCATCATCATGTATGTATGGACAGTGCACTGTGTACCATTTTGATATAATGGATATATTCATGAGCCTACTTTGATCATATGTTGTCTTCTATCTATATTCTAATGTTGTGTTTGGAAACATGAATGAAAATCTTTAATATTATGTTTTCTATAAAAAATAAATATTTAATGTATTTTTTACAACGACTGAGTCACTAAAATCAAGCCGACCGAGTCGATACCGAGTCAGAGTCGGAATCGGAGTCAACACTCAGCCGAGTCAAAGTTTTAAAACATTGCTTTCTACAAAAACCCTAGGTCTCCTTAGAGACCTCTATTTTGGTGTCTTCCTTTCCTTCTCAACCTTGTTTGACAGTCATCTATCTCCTTGATACTTAGACTAGAGAATGAGGCTTTTCTTGAGATATATCTTCAAGTTAGAGGTTTATCCTCTTAACCCTACTACAGCTCTGATTTCTTTGCACGTGTGGCTCATCTAGGGCTTAAAATAGACTCTTTTATTTGCTATGTTTCTTCGCTTTAGGCGGGACCTACTTCGCTTGACATGGAGACCTATTAGGAGCCTCTTCTTAGCCCAATCGAACTCTATTATGTTGTTGCACTTGTGGATCTGATGTGACCGCAAAAATAACCTTCTTTCTTCGCACGTGTGACAGAATTTGGCCCAAAACAGTCCTCCAAAAATCGGATTCCTTTCTCTCCTTCTTCACTGGCCTAGAAGCACCTTCTTACTCTTTTTCGCACCTCTTTCTTAACTCTCTTTCTCTCTGTTTTCAGAGATCACTAGGTGGTTCATTTGTGAGGTCAAACTGCCCTATATATAGGAATTTGTCCCTCCTATTTGGGCCAACTTGAGCTAGTGAGGCTAACTTGACTTTAAGTGCACCAAAAATTCATTCTTTGAGCCGACATGAAGAGGAGACTTGTCTTTTCTTTGGAGGATCACCTTTGACATATTTCTTTGACTCTAGTACATAGTGTAACATGCCCACATAGGTCGTTAACAATTACATTGAATATTTGAATTTCCTAGAAGCACTTAAACATGTGCTTGACCTATGAAATGAATAAGAAACTCATTTCTATATTTGACAAAAATAATAAATCTTTTTCTTTGAAAGTACAGATATCAGAATTACATTTATGAAGACCGAACTTAGTTACACTTTCTTCAACAAGCTTTTGGAATTGGAGGCTTAGAGCTTGAGTTGAGGAGGGAGATTGAGAGTATTTCTTGGGAGCTTGAGTTCAGGAGCGAGATTGAGACGATTTCTTGGGATTGAAAACCAAAGAGGTAGGATCTACACTCTAATCTAGAATTTTTTTTTTTTTATATGTTCATTGCTAAATGAAAATGTTATCTTCTCCCTTTCCCATTTCCATTCTTCCATTTTATTGCAAGCTCAAAAATTCAAGCATCATGGCTATATGGCTTGGCATTCTCTTGTTGTTGGTTCCTTTTTTTGTTATTATGGTGTTGGAGAGTATAAGAAGGAGGGTTGATCATGATGAAGAGGATGAAGAAGTGGGTTTTAGTGCATTTGATGAAAACCATGGAGAGGAGGAGTACCTTGGTGAGGAGGAAGAGGAGAGTGGAGATGATGAGGGCACAAAAAACTAAACCAGACCAAATCCCATTGTGGAAATATATTTCTAGGCCTGAAGGAGGGAAATGGGATGGAACCACTAAATTAACATGCCTCCATTGCAAAAACACTTACACAAGTTCATACACCGGTGCCAGAAGGCACCTCTATGGGAAAAGGCCATAGGATGGAGATAAACAAATAGGAATAAGAGCTTGTTTAAGTGTGTTAGCAACACAAAGAGCCAAATACATAAGGGAAGAGGAGGAAGCCCTATACAGATCTGAAAGATCAAAGGGTGTATTTGAAGTTTGAACATAGCCCACAATCACATGCACAAAAAACTCCATTAGCATCCTCCCATGGCAGTGGATACGGAAGCATAGGAACAAACATCTCTTTAAGGCATAGAACCATATCAGATTTCATTGATGAAGGGTGTAGGAATGGCGTGGATTCAAAAATTTACCAGTTTCTCTATGCATGTGGGATACCATTCAATGTTCTTCGCTCACCTTATTAGCATTAAATGGTTTCTGCCAATAATGATGCCCCCAAAGGATACAAGAGCCTTGGGTATGACAAGGCTAGAACCATGGGACTTGATCATGAAAAAGAAAAAATAGCGCATTCTTTGGGTAAAATGACAAATTCTTGGAATGAGCATGGGGTGTTCATTGTATCTGAAGGATGGACAAATGTAAAAGGCAAGCCATTAATAAGTGTTCTTGATGTGTCTATTAATGGTGCAATCTTCCTTTCATCGTATCATTACTCAGAAAAGTTCAAGACCACCATCAACATTGCAAAACCATTACTAGAAACGATTGAACATATTGGGTCATACAATGTCATCCAAGTCATCACTGATAATGCTTCTAATTGTAAGGCAACAGGAGCAATTATTGAGGATAGATACCCCAACATATTTTGGTCTAGTTGTTTGGTTCACACAATGAACCTTTTGATGCATGATATTACTAAGGAAAAAAACCATCAATACAAATGGATTGGTGATTTGTACAAGAGAGGCAAAAAAAGATAAAATTTATTACAAATTGTAATATTCCTAATTAGCCATGGCTAATTGGAATATTCGATTTTGCTCAATTTTTCCTTCTATAGTTATTAATAAATAAAAAGGTGAGAAAAGGGAGGACATAACTCACTTTTTAAATAAAGTCACTCCCTAGTAGCACAATGTTGTGACTTAAAGGGGGAGCCAAGGGGGCCAAAGGACCACGTAAAGGAGGGGCCCACGTAGACACTTGGAGGGACTGCGCAAATGGATAGGAGCACATGGCAAGAGGGAGGCTACGTTGGAGGACGTGGGCCTTAAGGTTGAGATAGGCCAACGCTATAAAGGAGAGAGGAGCCTCCTCCTTTTGGCATTCCATTATGTGCATTTGAGATAGTCACTTTGACTTAGAGCATGCTGGCTGTTTAAACAGTCTGCAGCACTGTTTAGTGCATCGAGTGTCTCTGTTTGGAGATCTCACCCTTAGCCTCGGGGACATCGAGTGCCTACTCGGGCAAGGTAGTTTTCAGCAATGTTTTGCAGGAGGATTGATCTTTGGAGTGAGGAGGAACTGAGCATTTCTAATAACTGCGCAGTCTTGAGAAGGGGACGCAGTTCTTTTGGTGGGGTTCCGGACTGGGGTTTTTGCAGAGGATTTGAGCTGGGAGATTGAACAAGAGATCAGCCCTTGCATATTGGAGGATTTTGGTAGAGTTTCAGGCAGAGTTTTGGAGGGTTATATTCAATGGCAACGTAGAGCTTTGAGGGATTGCATAGATCCTCAAGGGGGTGATTTTCGGGGGTCAGCTATTTCAGAAAAGCTTTTTGGGTTTTTCTGGGTTTATTGAGCAGAGGTTGATTCGAGAGTTTCAGCATTTTCTGAGGAGGGGAACACCTACGGAGAGGGAGATTGTGTTCGGGTGGTGGACGTAGAACAGGAGGAGCCTGTGGTGGACGCAGAACAGGAGGAGCCTGTGGTGGACGTAGAGCAGGAGGATCCGATGGCAAATGAGGACGGGAAGAGATTTGCGGACATGTTCCTCAAATTAGTGCAGGATCTGTCAAGGCAAATTGAGGTGATGGGGCAGAGATTCACGGCAGTGGAGGCTAGACAGCATGAGAACCCACGGGTTTTCCAAGTTGGTGAGGGATCGGGTACATCCCACCATTTTCCAGAGCAAGGTGCCACTCAGCATGATACTACTCAACAGATGGCCTCACATGCCCCTACACGCTCTACCATGCCCACTTTCCTAGGAGCAGACACGGGGGCTGGAGCCCAGCAGGAGGCAGAGCCCGGTCATATGGGCGATTACTTTGCAAAGTACCAGGCCTATGGGCAGGAGTTCAGGGATGCTCTCTCATTCAGAGACTTTGTTCAGCTCTAGCGGGATAGTAGACCCCGCAACCATCACAGAGGACACTGGCATTATCACGATGGAGACACCCATCGCACAGCTAGTAGATTCCACTTGCCTACGTTTGATGGTTCATCAAATAGTTCGGCAAGGTCTTGGGTGGAGAAGCTGGACATCTATTTCCAACTTAACCAGATGTCGAAGGCAGAGGCCATCAAAGTGGCGACATTACATTTGGATGGTGAGGCCTAGGATTGGTGGTTCCATGGGATGGTTGCACTCAGACATTCCACAGTGACGACGTATGCCGAGTTCACCAGGAGATTGATGGAGAGGTTTGACCGGAGGGATCCGAAACAGCACTTTGTTGAGCTAACGAGGCTCAAATAGACCGGGAGACCAGAGACCTACATTGCAGACTTCTTGAGGGTTTCAGTGATGGTGCCAAATCTATCCACGGCACGGAGGATCTGCATGTTTGTTGAGGGGGTAGCAGAGCCACTTCAGGGTCTAGTCAGATCCACTAGACCAGCCACACTCCAGGAAGCTATTAGCAGGACCCGAGACTTACAGGATGCCTTACCCAAGACCCGGACAACTTACCCCCAGAAACAGGCTTTCCAGCCTAAGGGGAAGGATGTGAGGATTCTACCTCCGAAGGGGAATCCAGGACGAGCACGGATTAATGATGACGCCAGGAGGGAGTTGAAGAAGAAGCGGTTGTGCTTTACCTGTCAAGAGTTGTGGGCACCAAGACATAGATGTGCTGCTGGCAAAGCACATTTTATTGAGGTCTTCTCCAAGAGCACCAGGGAAGAGGATGAGGAGGATGATCTGGAGGCATGAGATAGTCATGTCGTGCAGGGTCCCTTGCCGCCTCCACCACCAGCAGCAGGTGGTGCAGCTTTTGCACCTACCTGAGGAGCCCTTGCAGCATTGTGAGGAGTTCCCAAGTATTTGACGTTGTGCGTACGGGGGACAATACCTGGCCAGTGAGTATCAGTTTTGGTTGACAGTGGGGCAACCCACAACTTCATCGATGCACAGATGGTTGAGTGAAGAGGTATACAGACAGAGAGCTTCGATGGATTCTCAGTTTTGGTCCCAGGAGATCAAACCATGGTGTGTGCTCGTTAAGTCCCAAAGTTATCAGTGACGATGGGCACCTACACACTGACTGACCACTTTTTCGTACTCAATATTCCGGACACCAACATAGTACTAGGTGTTCAGTGGCTTATCACTCTTGGAAAGGTCATGACAGATTGGAAGGCCCTAAAGATGGAGTGGGATGATGAGAAGACAGGGAGGCATGAGAAGATACGGGGACAGCACACATACCCGCATCAGACTATTTCGGCTCATCGAATGGAGGCAGTCTTCCGAAAGGGAGACGTAGAGTGGGAAATGGAGTTGTGTGCATCAAAGGCAAGGACTACAGGGCAGACGGTGCACCCAGAGATACAGTCCATCCTTGAGCGGTATGCCACAGTATTTGGGGAGATTCCGCCGGGACAGCCACCAGACCGGGGGTTTGAGCACACCATTAAGCTTGACCAGGGCATACAGGGAGTGATTACTACCCCCTATAGGCATCTCAAGGCCTATGGAGATGAGATTGAGCGGGCCATTCAGGAGTTGTTGGCTCTTGGGCACATTCGGCCGAGCACGAGTCCTTTTGCTTCTTCCGTGGTGTTGGTGAAGAAGAAGGACGGCACATTGAGGATGTGCATTGACTACAGGGCCCTGAACAATAAGACACTGAAGAACAGGTACCCCATACCCAAGATCGATAAGTTGATGAATGAGTTGAGAGGAGCACGGTTCTTCTCAAAGATTGATTTGAGATTTGGGTACCATCAGATTCACGTGAGGGAACAGGACATTCCCAAGACCGCCTTCAGTGTGTCACTATGGGCACTTTGAGTTTTGGTGATGCCCTTTGGGCTAACCAACGCCCCAGCTACATTCCAATCTTGCATGAATCACATCTTCCACAGTCAATTAAGGAAGTTTGTGTTGGTGTTCTTTGATGATATCCTCAATTACAGCAAGACTTGGGAGGAACATCTCCAACACATTGAGACAGTATTGGGCATCTTGGAGGAGCAACAGTTTTATGCCAAGCTCTCCAAGTGTGACTTTGGGTTGATGGAGATGTTATACATGGGATACATCATAGGGGTGCATGGAGTGAGGGTCCACGAGGAGAAGATCAGGGCCATCAGAGATTGGCCGGAGCCGAGGAATGTGACAAAACTCCGAGGATTCATTGGCATTTGCACTTACTACCGGAAGTTCGTCAAGAGTTTCTCACAGCTTGCTGCACACCTGACAGATCTGACGAGGAAGGGGCATTCAGTTGGTCGGATACAGTGCAGCGAGCCTTTGACAGGCTCAAGGATGTTATGAGCAGCTGCCTAGTGCTTGCATTGCTGAATTTTTCGCAGCCATTTGTTTTGAAGTGTGATGTGTCGGGAGAGGGGATCGGTGCAGTATTAATGCAGGGAGGTCACCCTATAGCCTTTGAAAGCCGGAAGCTCCTTCCGCACGACAGATTGTATTCTATATACGATAAGGAGATGCTGGCCATCATGCATGCATTGGCGAAGTTCCGACAATATTTAGTGGGTAACAGGTTCATGGTGAGCACTGATCACAACAGCCTCAGGTTCTTTTTGGAGCAGAGAAAGCTACAGGAGAGGCAGCAGAAGTGGATCAGTAAGATCCAAGCATATGACTTTCACATTGAGTATGTCAAGGGTAAGAACAACATGGTAGCAGATGCTCTTTCACGTAGACCAGCCACGTTGTCTCTTATGAGCTTGGACGTAGACTGGGGGGCTCGACACTTAGTAGAGTACTCCAAGGACAGATTTGCTTGTGAGGTTCTGGATGGGCAGGTGGCAGATGATAGGGACAGGGTAGACAATGAGATCATCTACTATAGGGACTAGATCTTCTTGACTGAGGGATCTCAGCTCAAGAAAAAGATACTTCAGGCATCACATGATTCACCATTGGTCGGCCATCAGGGGTTTACCAAAACCTACAAGGCCATTAGAGAGAGGTTCTCATGGAAGGGCCTCAAGGAGGACATACTCCAGCATGTCCGGGAGTGTGATGTTTGCCAGGGGAACAAGGGGGAGATGAGCCATCTCGCAGGATTATTGCAGCCTCTTCCCATTCGGGAGGGGAAATGTGAGTGTATTTCGATGGACTTCATTACAGGGATGCCCATGGTACAAGGCAAGGATTGCATCTTTGTCGTCGTTGATCGATTGACAAAGTACGCACATTTTTTTGCCATATCCGCACACTACACAGCAGCGGAGGTGGTTGAGCTGTTCTTCAGAGAGGTCTTTAGGCTACATGGTCTTCCTAAGACCATCACCAGTGACAGGGACAGCCATTTCATGGGTGGGTTTTGACAGGAGCTTTTTTGGCTAGTGGGGACGGAGTTGACACCGAGTACCAGTTATCACCGACAAACAAACGGGCAAACAGAGATAGTTAACAAGTGGCTTGAGGGCTACTTGCGTAACTATGTCAGTGGGCAACAAAGAGCATGGCTGAAGTGGCTGCATCTAGGGGAGAAATGCTACAACACTACACATCACATGTCCATCAGTATGTCACCATTCTATGATTTGTATGGATAGCATGCTTTATCTTTTGCTGACGTGATGTTTGGTGCTAGCAAGGCTCCGAGAGCCAAGATTTGGATCCAAGAGAGTCAGGATATTCTCCGAGCTCTCAAGGATAATATGGCTACAGCGCAGAACCAGAAGAAGTTGTATGCTAACAGGGGTTAGGTGGAGAGACAGTTTGAGGTAGGGGACTTGGTCTACCTACGTTTACAGCCATACCGACAGTCGTCAATGAAGTAGAAGGGGGCTGAGAAGCTCAAGCCCCGCTTTTATGGGCCATACAGGGTGATACACAGGATTGGACATGTTGAGTATGAGTTGGAGCTGCCCCAAGGCAACAAGATTCATAACGTCTTTCATGTATCATGCCTGAAGAAGGCACTGGGACAGCATGTGATAATGACAAATGAGCTACCACCCACGGATGATGAGGGGCATTTGGTGTTGCAGCCAGAGGCTATTATTGATACCAGGGACAGGCAGCTGTGGAGCAGGACGGTCTGGGAATTCTTCGTGAGGTGGAAGAATTTACCGGATGAGGATGCCACTTGGGAGAGTGAGAAAATTTTGCAGCATCCATTACTTCAGTTGCTTTAGGACAAGCAACATTTTGCCAGGAAAGACTGTAATATTCCTAATTAGCCATGGCTAATTGGAATATTCGATTTTGCTCAATTTTGCATTCTATAGTTATTAATAAATAAAAAGGTGAGAAAAGGGGGTACATAACTCACCTTTTAAATAAAGTCACTCCCTAGTAGCACAACGTTGTGACTTAAAGGGGGAGCCAAGGGGGCCAAAGGACCACATAGAGGAGGGGCCCACGTAGACACTTGGAGGGACTGCGCAGATGGATAGGAGCATGTGGCAAGAGGGAGGCTACGTTGGAGGAGGTGGGCTTTAGGGTTGAGATAGGCCAACGCTATAAAGGAGAAAGGAGCCTCCTCATTTTGGCATTCAATTATGTGCATTTGAGCTAGTCACTTCGACTTAGAGCACGTTGGCTGTTTAGCCTGTCTGCAGCACTGTTTAGTGCATTGAGTGTCTCCATTCTAAGATCTCACCCTTAGCCCCGGGGGACTTCGAGTGCCTACTCGGGCAAGGTAGTTTTCAGCAGTCTTTTGTAGGAGGATTGATCTTTCGAGTGAGGAGGAACTGAGCATTTTTTATAACTGCGCAGTCTTAAGAGAGGGACGCATTTCTTTTGGTGGGGGTTCCGGATTGGGGTTTTTGTGAAGGATTTGAGCTGGGAGATTGAGCAAGGGATCAACCCTTGCATATTGGAGGATTTTGGCAAAGTTTCGAGCAGAGTTTTGGTGGGTTCTATTCAGTGGCAACGCAGAGCCTTGAGGGATTGCATAGATCCTCAAGGGGGGTGATTTTCGGGGTTCAGCTATTTCAAAAAAGCTTTCTAGGTTTTTCTGGGTTTATTGAGCAGAGGCTGATTCCAAAGTTTCAGCATTTTCTGAGGAGGAGAACATCTCCAAATCCTCACTTGATTCCATGCAGTAGCAACAGCACAACAGTTCTCCAGCAACTTGGACGCAGTTCAAAGAGAGGCCATTTCTTTACTATTATGGGTGTATTTCTTCGCTTGCCTTGTGCAAGTCGAGGTGCTATCTTTCTGATCACCTCCTGTACTCTTTCCATTCCTCAGTATAATAAAATGGCTTAGCATTTCTCTCTGCATTTCTTGAGTATCTGCTTATATTCCATGTTTACATTATTATATGTTGCACCACTGTTAGTTTTATCTCTTTGAGCTTCCCGGTTACTATATCATTTGTACGAATTTGGTTGGAGTTTGGTTGGGTTTGAGGGATATCCCGAAAAAGGGATATTACAGTAGTATCAGACCATAGATCTGGCTCAGCCTGTGGAGCTAGTAGTCTATGACACCAAGGGAGAAACCCTACATCTGTTACAGAGGTAGGAAATACAGGGATATTGAGCGTAGGTTGGAGAACACCTACGGAGAGGAAGATTGTGTTCGGGTGGTGGACGCAGAACAGGAGGAGCCTGTGGTGGACGCAGAACACAAGGAGCCTGGGTGGACGCAGAGCAGGAGGATCCGATGGCAGATGAGGACGGAAAGAGATTTGTGGACATGCTCCTCAAATCAGTGCAGGATCTGTCAAGGCAAAGCGAGCTGATGGGGCAGAGATTCAGGGCAGTGGAGGCTAGACAACATGAGAACCCACGGGTTTTCCAAGTTGGTGAAGGATCGGGTACATCCCACCATTTTCTAGAGCAAGGTGCCACTCAGTGTGATACTACTCAGCAGATGGCCTCACATGCCCCTACACGCTCTACCATGCCCACTTTCCTAGGAGCAGGGGGGCTGGAGCCCAGTAGGAGGCAAAGACCGGTCATATGGGCGATTATTTTGCAGAGTACCAGGCCTATGGGCAGGAGTTCAGGGATGCTCTCTCATTTAGAGACTTTGTTCAGCTCCAGCGGGATAGTAGACCCCGTGACCATCACAGAGGACACCGGCATTATCACGATGGAGACACCCACCGCACAGCTAGTAGATTCCACTTGCCTAAGTTTGATGGTTCATCAAACAATTCCGCAAGGTCTTGGGTGGAGAAGCTGGACATCTATTTCTAGCTTAACAAGATGTCAAAGGCAGAGGCCATCAAAGTGGCGACATTACATTTGGATGGTGAGGCCCAGGATTGGTGGTTCCATGGGATGGTTACACTCGGACATTCCACAGTGACGACGTATGTTGAGTTCACCAGGAGATTGATGGAGAGGTTTGACCGGAGGGATCCGGAACAGCACTTTGTTGAGCTGACGAGGCTCAAACAGACCGGGAGACCAGAGACCTACATTGTAGACTTCTTAAGGGTTTCAGTGATGGTGCCAGATCTATCCACGGCACGGAGGATCTACATGTTTGTTGAGGGGTTAGCAGAGCCACTTCAGGGTCTAGTCAGATCCACTAGACCAGCCAAACTCCAAGATGCTATTAGCAGGACCCGGGACTTACAGGATGCCTTACCCAGGACCCAGACACCTTACCCCCAGAGACAGGTTGAGGGGAAGGATGTGAGGATTCCGCCTCCGAAGGGGAATCCACGACGAGCACAGATTGATGATGATGCCAGGAGGGAGTTGAAGAAGAAGCGATTGTGCTTTACATGTCAGGAGTCGTGGGCACCAGGACATAGATGTGTTGCTGGCAAAGCACATTTTATTGAGGTCTTCTCCAAGAGCAGCGAGGAAGAGGATGACGACGATGATGCGGAGGCAGGAGATAGTCATGCCATGCAGGGTCCCTTGCCGCCTCCACCACCAGCAGCAGGTGGTGCAGCTTTTGCACCTACCTGAGGAGCCCTTACAGCATTGCGAGGAGTTCCCAAATATTTGACATTGCACGTACGGGGGACAGTACGTGGCCAGCAAGTATCAGTTTTGGTTGACAGTGGGGCAACCCACAACTTCATCGATGCACAGATGGTTGAGTGGAGAGGTATACAGACAAAGAGCTTCAATGGATTCTCAGTTTTGGTCCCAGGAGATCAGACCATGGTGTGTGCTCGTTATGTCCCAGAGTTATCAGTGACGATGGGCACCTACATACTGACTGACCACTTTTTCGTGCTCAATATTCCGGACACCAACATAGTACTCAGTGTTCAGTGGCTTATCACTCTTGGGAAGGTCGCGACAGATTGAAAGGCCCTAGAGATGGAGTGGCATGATGAGAAGACAGGGAGGCATGAGAAGATACGGGGACAGCACACATACCCGAATCAGACTATTTCGGCTCATCGGATGGAGGCAGTCTTTCGAAAGGGAGACGTAGAGTGAGCAGTGGAGTTGCGTGCATTAGAGGCAAGTACTACAGGGCAGACGGTGCACCTAGAGATACAATCCATCCTTGACCGGTATGCCACAGTATTTGGGGAGATTCCACCAGGACAGCCACCGGACCGGGGGTTTGAGCACACCATTGAGCTTGACCAGGGCATACAGGCAGTGATTACTACCCCCTATAGGCATCCCAAGGCCTATCGAGATGAGATTGAGCAGGCCATTCAGGAGTTGCTCGCTCTTGGGCACATTAGGTCAAGCACGAGTCCTTTTACTTCTTCCGTGGTGTTGGTGAAGAAGAAGGACGACACATTGAGGATGTGCATTGACTACAAGGCCCTGAACAAGAAGACACTAAATAACAGGTACCCCATGCCCAGGATCAATAAGTTGATGGATGAGTTGAGAGGAGCACGGTTCTTCTCAAAGATTGATTTGAGATCTGGGTACCATCAGATTTGCGTGAGGGAACAGGACATTCCCAAGACCGCCTTCAGGTGTCACTATGGGCACTTGAAGTTTATGTCAATCACTTTGCATGTAATGCTAAATCTCTAAGGTATGAAGAGATCACATTTAGGAAATATCATGAAGTGTACGCTAAGATATTGTATAAGAAGTCGTGTCCTCTCTTGAGGACAAAGACATGATCAATATGTTAGGTGTTGTTCTCATAAGCATTCAGATCCTTTCCTTTCATGTGCAGACTAAGTTTTGTGATCAAGACATCAATGAACTCCATCTCGTGTATAGAAGGCCTGTCAATAGTATTTCTAGAGTTTGTAACTAACACATTAGTATATATGTAGAACTTGCAATTTGAAAGTTGACAGGTCTTGAAGACTTCGGATAATGAAGCATCTAGGGTTTGTAAACCCTAGCAAAATTCTGAACTTAGAAAACTCTAGGACTAATCGTTTTTGTTGAAGGAAGAAGACCTAGCTCTTGAGAATGACAAAATTGTTGATATGAGAGCAAAGATGATTACAAGAAATTCATAAATTAAGAGGGAGTTGACTTTTCTCATAAAGATAAGTATTCTATAAACCCTCCTCTTTGATTACTATTGTTGTTGTTGTTCTCTTGTCTATATATACTTTGCTTAATGGTATTTGTTTGCTCATGGCCTCCTAGTGAGGATTGCAAGTCAATGGCAAAGGGTTGCCTAGACTTTGGCAGCAAGAAATAAGTAATGAAAGAATGTAGCTAAGCACAAGGACTTTCTTGAATTATGGAAGAATGTGGATACCGAAAGAGAGAGCAGTTTGAAGTATGCATTAGAGAAGTCAAAAATCTAGCATGCACCACATAGCAGCATGGAAGCAAGAAGGTTCTCCCAGTAAGAGGTAGAGGATCATGTTAAGAAGATTGCCTCAATTAGAAGAATTACCCCAAGATTTTGAAAAGGAGCCTCATTATTAAAGAAGACTTCGTACTTTGGGAAAGAAGGGTTCATAAGTCAAAGGAAGAAATATTGATGTCGAAGGGAGCTAGAAGCAGAATTTGACATGAAGAATTTTGGATTGATACACTACAACTTGGGCCTTGAGCAGGATTTTGTTGCACTGTAGAGACAGAAAATATGGCAGCTATGAAGCAATTTGACTCTGTAAATGTTTGATGGACTATTTGATGTCGTGCTGGATTTGACACTAATACATTGTAATAACATGTATGAAGATTGGCAGATAACTTGTTTTTTCATAGATGATTGAAGTGCTTTATGATTTAAGAGTATGTAGCAGATAGGAGCCGAGAAGCTACAACAGGTCTTTGCAAATGAACAGGTAGCTAATGTAAGGGAAGTATGAGTACCTCTGAGACAAGATTGGGCTTGTGGATATCTCCTCCCTATTTGAGAGGGAGTGAGGACGGGCACCTTGTTCTCCATGTGTCATGTACTATGGCTAGGACTTACAGCCGTAAGTCTAGTACATGAACACAAATAGGGAGAATGGTAGATTCAATAGCATCAAGGACTGACATTCATAAGATTTGTACTGTGACCAAGACTAACAGCCGTAAGTCAAGAACATTGATCTAATATAAGAACGGTCTGCAGGACCAACATTTCCTTGTGTCAAGTATTGTGACAATGGATTAGGAAATGGTCATGTGAGGACATACTTTGGTGAATCTAGGTGGAGTATGTTTCTCGAAGAAGCGGTGTGGTGTCCTACTAAATGCCTCCCAACATTGTGCTCTGACCTAGTGGAGAGATAGAGCTTACTTGTCAAGTCCTTGGTATTTTGACAATGTTGGTTATGACGATGCTATCATCATTGATGCTTATCAATCTGAATCCTTTCTTATAGAAGTCTTCAAGTTCAACTTGAGAATATCCTAATGAGTCATTATGAATACCTACCTAGTTAAGAGGGAGTGTTGAAAATGTAACTAAGGTCTATCTTCATAATTATCATTGTACCTTATGGAAAAACAAAAGAAAAGAAATATTATTATTTTCTAGCATGTTCTTCATGCTTTGTTTTGGTCGAAAGAAAAATGTAAAAGGGCATGTTTTTTATGACCTTTTTTTTCGTTTGTCAAGTTGTCTATGATCCTCCGGGCGTGACCTCTGGCTTGAGGAGCTGTGACCCAAGGGCATCTAATCTGTCAAAGTCACCCAGGGATCGCACCCGGCCTAGGCCACACCAGCCCTAAGCTAACTGGATTTTGTAGCATATCTCCTCCCCCTAGCACAAGGCACAATCACCCCCCATAAGGTTTGATCCTAGGTTGTCTTGCTAACAAGGCCCATCTTCAACTGTTTGTGCTAGTGGGACTTGACATGTCTTTCATGACTCTTGTAAAAGAAGCAAATTTGAATTTTGTAAAAGCATCATTTATCCCTCCAATTTGCCATGCTGGCCCTCCAGAAGATAAGTCGGCCTACCCAAAGGACGTGTCCCTTCGCATGAACAAACAAGTATATATTGGCATTTATTCTCCACCTTTTGGCAACCGATTCGAACTTCATCTGTGGAAGAAGCTTCGGATATCTGTGTTACATTTCTCTGAGGTGTACAAGCTCCTTGAGGCATCATTTTCTCTGTGACAGTTCAGCTTCCTGTGGCACTTTTTCTGTGATGATATGAACCTTCTATGGCACCTTCTCTTTGATGATACGAGCTTCCTGTGAACTACTTATGGCACTACATCTCTGTCTATTGTGAGCTATACTCCTGTGAACTGAAGTTGATTTGAGGACAGACAAATGGCATTTCGTGAACAGTGTTGTGAAGAGTTGGAGGGCTGACTTGACACTTAGATTACTGGTTAGTTTGAATTGGATTTCTCTTGTTCATTAAGATTCTATAAAGAAAGGAATGATGGGTTTTCCCCTTCTGGGTTTTGCCCTGGCCTCTAGCCTAATCTCTGGTGTCTCTTGTCTTTTGTACCTGTATAATTGCTTGATGACCTAATCAATGAAGTAAATACTAAATGGAAAACATATATATATAGTCACAAGTAATTATCATGACCCAAAATTCTAGTTTCCAAACAAATTTCAACAATGATGCCACAAGAGAACTTCAGATCTTCTTATTTTGAACAAATTTCCACACTTCTACCAATCGACCTATTGCAGAGACCAGATGCATTAGAACTCCCGAATGGTGCTCAAAAAACAAATTTTCGTTTGATCTTCAAATTATATCGATATGTCTTTGCCAGTAATATTATCAGAGAAATAATATACCATGAACCTTCTTCAGACTCAGTCTTATTCTCACATATAGATGTAACTGCTCCTGGCCTGCACATTTCAGAGATATTTGCTAGTGATAAGCATTTTTTTTGTGTTATGGAGAGATCCAAACCCTCCTATGTATATTAGAAGAAGGGATTTCAAGGGAGGGCTGACATACCCAACAAATCTTGAGGCCGACTTGCCATTGACTTTCCTGCCAGAAAATTCGGAGGATAACCATTGATCTTTTTGTTATCCATTTACATAGTGCTTTGAAGGTTTATTAAACATATATTTCCCATATTAAAATTTTTGTACAACCATGACCAAATCATTATAATTCATGCAGGAGCCGACTAAATTCAAAAATATTTTCAACCAAGGCCAATATGACCATCATTCTTGACCTTTTTATGCTTCGCTGACTTTGGGGACTTTGACCATTATCTTCAGAAGGGCATATCTCTTTTACTGAGATGACCCACGAAGTGTGCCACCTATCATTAGAATCAGCACAACGAGGGCTATGAGATGAAGATGGGCTTGTCAGTGAAAACATTGATCTGTTAATCCAAATCCCTCATCCAATGTGGGGCATTATGGTCAAACCGCAGGAGCTCCTTACAGGGTTTCTTGATCAGTGGAGCTTCCAATCAATGCAATTTTAGACGAATATTAAGAGTGTTCAAAGACAATATTGGCATCGATGGTGACACCATTCAACATTATGATCATAAGGTGATTTGAGGATAAATGAATGTCCATTGGAAGAAATTATGGTCCTGTGGTCTGATGCATTAGAATCTCAAGATTCATGGTTCATTCCTAGACCTAAAGCTATCTTGTACACCTCAAGGATTCGAGAAATTGGCATAACTGAAGGGAATTGATACCTTGGCGATTTGTATGACCATGATTGTAATGCAAGCAATTTTATATGCTGGTTAAGTGAGAAACCAAATCCTATGAAGGAATACTTATGAAGTGCAAAATGGACATTGGCTTTCCAGAAGGCATTCTCGCCTAGAGGCTTGAATTCATACCAGTCTACTTTAGGGGGTAATACAATTGATCAGTTTACTACTAGCCTCTGCCTACTGGTTTGGTGAGGGGTACAGGCCAGAACAGTGGTAGCTGTTGCTGGGCATTGAGAATTGTACTTTGTTGCCACTAGAGGTTTGGCTATTAGCATGCATAAGCTCTCTGGTTTGCTCCTGAAGGCCGGGAAGGAATGCTGTCCTCTTGTATCACTTCAATTGATTTATCTACCTATGTGCTTTAAGAAATCGCAAATTGTTTATGATATTGATATAATAAAACTTCTGTTGAGCATTTGTTCTACAGGGCAGGTCATTGTTGGTGAAACACAAAAATAACTACATTCACATTATTAGATTGCATTTAGCCTTGTTGCTTTTAGATAGTTTACCACCTGTTATTCATATTGCCTATAATCCTCTAATGTTATTCAACAGTTTAGTTTTGCAGAATATTGCAGGTGAGCCAAATGGTCATTTGAAGTCTTTGTGCATCACTTTCTCCTACTACTACACAAATAAATCCAATGAAAATGAATGTTACAAACAAATTCAAGTGTGAAAGACCTAAGGCAGGAACAAAAATCCGGAAACACAAGGAACAAAAACAGAAAACTGCAGATCGCAGAGGACTTCACAAGCAGTACACTATTAAATGTTCAAGCTAAAACGAACATAAAGCATTTCACTATAAGCAAAATATGCCTTCTCCCTATACAAAAAAGTACGGCGAAATACAAGCAATAGCACTTTGATATAAATGCAAGTATGAAATCTCACATTATGTCAACTTCGAAGCAAAACATATCCAAAATTATAATACCTGCCTGTATCCGTTGCTTTGACTTTAAGGAGACATCCCAATCTTCCATCTCATCTGTGCAATTTTTGTGGGAAACCGTACCTTCACCTGAGATTAATAAATCAACCAGGATAGAGAATTCCTCAGCAGCATTGTGTAAGCTCATTACCTAACAAACAACAGCAGTCATTAACTTGAATCCAAGTTCAAAAGTACAGCAAAAATGTTTCAACCCCAGTAGAGATAATTGGTCTATAAAAATTTATAAACGTGAATACACGTGGTACAAGTAGTGTTTTTAAAACCGTTCAGAAAAACCGGTTACCGGTCTGACCGGCCGGTTAGCAAGGCCGCCGGTCAGAACCGGCCTAAAAACCCGGTCAGACCTGCCCTTTCGCCCAAATCCAGCCCTAACCGGTGAAAAACCGGCCGGTTTTGTCCTAAACCGGCCGGTTTATGGCACGCCCACCGAAAGTTAAGAAAAGCGGTTTGCTGTTTGTGGTTTAGGGGTTTTGGGGGGGAGGGAAAGGTGTTTTGCAGGTGTGTTGAAGGGTTTTCATCACTTGTTTGGGCTCAAAAACAATTTTTGAGGGCTTACACTTGACATATCAGCCATCTTGGTTTGGCCGTAGCCTTAGAAGGCTCTTCTAGCCCTGCCCACGAGGGTTTGGAGGCCTGATCTCATCATTTCTGAAGATAACTTTGTGGTTGTAGGTGTTTGGAGAAGCTACATTGCATTTTTTGAAGCCTAACACCTTCCTTTGGTGCCTTAACTTGGCATAGCAGTGATTGAAGGAAGTCCGCAAGGCCTTGTGGGTTTGTAGGATCCTATCATCATCCTGTTGTTGACTGTCATAACATAATTGGATCTGAAGCTAAAAATACAGTGACATAGTTGCTCTATGATCTAATAATAATAAACCTAAAGCACCTAAAGACATCACACTTTAACTATAAAGAATTAAATCATTGTTCTAGCTCTTTTGCTGTTGTATTTGTGACTGAATTGGGTTGTTGCTGAGGTCTGATACAAATTTGCAGAGGTTTGATCTTGCTCTTCAGTCGCATTACATTAGCATTTTGCCCTGCATTTAGCATTAGAATGGGTCACTAAGCTTTGGGATTTGTTCTTGCTCCTTTGCTCTTTCATTTATGACTGATCTCTTGTTGACAGTGTGCTGATCTAATTGACAGTGATATTCTCTCAAGGTCTGGTGCATTCATCTTGCTCCTAAGTTAATCATTGTGTGGTAAGAAGTGTGCTTGAATTGGTTTCTCTTAACTTGAGGATAACTTGTCTCATCACTAACCCTTTCTCTCATCGCATCTCATTTGCATTAGTATTACATTGCATATTTGAAGTCTTTTGTTGCATATCATTTATTATTATCACTATTAGCAATGTCATCTTGTGCTTATAATTGTGCTCTTGCTATCTTTTGATTTTCTTTGGTTCAAAGTTGCAAATCTAATAAGTGAAAGAGCTTCTAATAAAGCATAGATAAGTGATAGGGAGATATTGCTATCATTGCCATAATCATCTCATTGTATTTGTAGTATCTAGAAGTTTCTCTTGTTCCTAATTGCTACATTGTAAGTAAGGGGGATTCTAATAAGCATAATAGATTGCTTCATTGAATAATCTTGAAGTGTTTCATTTGGCATTTTTATAATCTTGTGTTGAAGAGTAACATTTAATGATTTTGGTTACAAGTGGTTTGGAAAATTTGAAGTGTAATTGTATCTCATTCAAGTAAGCTAATCTTGTCATCATTTGCATCTTCATTCTAGATTAGAAGTGCATATTTAAAATTTACCTCCAAGCATAAGCTTGGTTGATAGATATTTAGGGTCACCTTCTCTCCCAATTTGCGATGCTTGACCCTTGCACTGAGGTTAAAATAGGTGACCTTGCAGTTCTCTTGCAAACAATCCCTTGTAGGAACAGAGGCATTTGGGTCGTTCGAACTCCAAGGTAGGTATCATTAATGAGGCCTTAGCCTCCTTCCCCTGGACTTCTTTCTACAACCCTGTGTGAGAATTTGTACTCGGTGCCATTTTGATATATTCACCTTTCCATGGTATATAAATGAGCAAAATTTGCATATTTTGTCTCTAATGGCTTGGAATCATGGTTTTACATCTTAAAAATAGTTTTATTTCATTAAAAATTAATTATTTAATGTATTTTTTTTAAACCGGTTCGTTTAGACCAAACCAGTCCCGGTTAGACCAGTTCCGGTCGGTAAACCGGTTCATTAGGTGGACCGGTCCGATCACCGGTTCCGGTTTTAAAAACATTGGGTACAACACTGTCAAATCAGCACCAACTATCCAGTGACTCTTTGTGATCATTCAAACAAAACATTCTGAAATCATCACTTTCGGCAAAAAAGTAATCTAAAGACACAAGACAGTTATAAACGTAATTTCTTGAGCTAACCTTTTCTGCATCATCAGCCTTCAGCTTTAGAGAATCTCTGATGATTGTATTTGCTACAGGAACCTAGAAATGAAATAACAAGGTTATGAGCATACACAATCAAAAACATGAGGCGGTGCTTTATCGAAGAGTTACCAAAATACTTTTCAAGTTTAAGAATAATTTCTACTGAAGTGAAAACCAAGCAAAACAAAGCATCATCCAATTGATAAAGTAAGATAATGCACCAATATCAAAGCCTACTGTGGCTCATGTTGAGAGGCAATAAACATTGCTAAAAATTTAATACAAGGGAACACCAAATCGAGGATTCTTTCTAAAACATGCAATTTAGGAAATGCATATGACAAAGTACGGATTGTTTTTTGAAAATATGCAATAAAAGGCCCAGAACAACTAAGACACCCCAAAATGACAAAGTGAAAGACTGAAACAATACACAAAAGCAAACAACAGCCTAATATTGCTGGCACAATGGAAGTTTGACATAAAAGTGGCCAAATGCCTTACACACACCCCCCCGTTAACAATAAAACAAAAGAAAATAGATCTATGGCAGAAGCAACTTGTGTTTTCAAAAGCATCAGAAATTACAGTCCCATGCCAAATTCCATTATTCGTTTTTCTGCACACCATTCAGCATTCACTTAGCTTTAATGCATGGAACAATAGCCACACTTTAGAGAAAGTAACCAAAAGTAGAAAGATTGATTTCTCTACTTCCTTATTCACATCAAATCTTTTCTTTGCATTTATCTCTATCGCTCACTCAAATGCACTTGCTGCATGAAGGAATATATTCTGAAATAAAAGGAGAAATATGAATCATATGAATTGAGACAAAACTAGCATACCAATTTTCCTTTGCGATCTGCATAACTTGCTTTCCTTAAGGGCAAGAATAATGCACTATATGAACACAATCTTCTATGATCCTTCTGCAGTAAAAAGAAACAGTGTGATTAAATTATATGGACACAAATCTCGAACAGGTCAATGCAAAGTTATTCGCAATTTCATTTAAAAGCAAACTCAAAAATTCTTCAGGATGAAATTAATGAAAAGTCATCACATGTTGCAGTAGGATTAATACACTTTTAAATTCAAACATTCAGAATAAAACCCTCATTTGAGTAGCTCGAAAGTTTATCATAGATTTTCATCAAACCTTGGACATCTGAGACATGGTTTTCATATTGCAACACTTTCAAAACATGACTCACAAGAAAGAAATAAGTACTTCAAGAAAACTTATAAATCTAAGTCTAGGATATCAACATTGTAGTAATAACAAGCACTTATAATGATAACTTCAAAACTGATATTTATAAATTTACTGCTTATTAGAATGGGTCCTTCTATTCCTGTTGTATGAGTCACTCCTTTAGACCTAAGTCATATGACACGAGGACTCAAGAATTGGCACTAGGAAGACACGGAAATAAAAGTGTCCGATACAGGACACGTCAACCCCAGACATGGGACATGGAAGACATTATATATATAATTTGTCCTCCATCTCCTATATCTGGGGTAGGATCCAAGGCTGCTTGGGAATAGGAGCGGGAAGTGGGAGCGGGAGAAGGAGCAGGAGTGGGAATGGAAAGCGGGAGAAGGAATCGGGAAGCAGGAGCGGGGAGTGACATTTTCAAAAGGTCCCAGGTTGGGAGCAATTTTGGGAGCGAATTTTATATAATATATATTTTTATATATTTGATGCATAAATGTCAACAAAAGCATGTAGAATGATGAATTTGTGATAAAAAACATAAAAACATGGATTAAAGCATATAACATCATTCATCTAGTAGTTATAATCTTCATCAATCACAGGTCCACAAATTACAAGTTCTCATTTGTATAGCATTTAAGGGTGCACATAGACAAAATAGCAGTGTTGATAATATCGGCGATATATCGCCGAATATCGGAAATATCGCGATATTTTCGGCGAGCCGAAATATCGCGATATTTTCGATTCCAGAAAATATCGCGCGATTTCCGAAATATCGGCGATATTTTCGAAAATATCGCGACGATATAAAATATCGCCAGGCATGGTTTGCCGCAGCTACAAAAAAGGAAAATTGGTTTTTTTTCTTCATTTTTGTTTCTAAGTGTTGGAAAAGAAAGGGAAAGAGTTTTGTGCTGCTTGTCAAGGAGGGTTTGAAGATCAAACAACGATTATCACCACCAATTAAGATTTGTTTGTGGATCAAAGATTGAAGAATAGTGAGACAAACTTCATTTCTTCCATTAACAGGTATGTTCTTAAAAACCCCTATGTTAATGATTTTTTCATAGATTTAGGGTTATCCTTGCTTGCCTCTTTGCCTACCAACATTTTGTTTTTGTTTTTTTCCATTTGCTATGATTTTCATGCCCATGAACCAATGCAAGGGTTTTCTCCATATTTGGACAGCAAGCTTCATTTTTTTTCAACTTTCTTATGCACCCTCTTATTGCCATTTTTCATTCACATTGCAAAATGCAAATAATGTAGTAATTTTTTTTAATGAGGTTGTTATTACTTATTATTTTTTCATTTTATGTTGGGGGTTTAATGCCAATTTTTTGTTTTTTTTGTGCCCTAGGTTTGAATTAGTTCACTACAAATGTCAAATATGC
>APFE031611957.1:3780-25158 GCA_000404065.3 Pinus taeda
GTACAATCAACTCCACTCATGATTGACAACACCTCTGCAATAAAGTTGGCCAAGAACCCAAAGTTCCATGATCGTACCAAGCACATCAATACTAAATATCATCTGATCCGACATCATGTTGAGGCCAAAACAATCCATCTCCGTCATTGTTCCACAAATGAGAAAATTGCAGACATCTTCACCAAAGCACTTGGAAGAGAAAAACTTGAAAGATTTAGAACGATGCTTGGAATCACCAACATCCCTTCAGATTAAGGGGGGGAATGTTGACACCTAATCCTCACGATTGGGTGAATTTATGTAAATAGTTAAATTAGGAATGTGAACAATCATCAGAAGATGAACTGAACAGTCACACCCTTTTGTATATAACAATAGCCTACCTAATGAAATGAGATGAATTAGTTTTACTGCCTATTGGAGTTACTACCTGGCCTGACAGGGATCTCCCTAAGACTGTTGTATAATCTTTGGATGTATTCTTTGACATTATATTTATTATTCATTTCCATATTCATGAAACTATCAAGGGCCATACCACCATCTAGATAATAGGCCCATCTGTTATTGAAAGCATATTCAAATTGATCAAAATTAGCAATGCTCCCTTGAGGCAAACTAAGATACTAGTCCCTAGCAAGTCTTTCAAATGTTAGTGCAAACAAGATCATGAATACATCCCCCTCTTCAAAATTCTTAGGACAAATGGCCCAAAGGAGGTTACTGACATGTTTCTTAGCGGTTGCAACAACAATTCCATCAAATTTGGGCAGTCATTCATGGTGCTTATCAAGCAATTGATGAGGGGCTCCAGGAAAGTTAGCAAAGTTCAAAGGTGCGAAGGATGAAAGGTTCCATCTCTTAGCCATTGGGATGTTGTGATTGGGATTTGGGTTAGGAGTAGGATTATGAATGGTCTTAGGAAATAGAGGTTTCCTAGTAGGTAATGGAGTATGCTCACCCCTTCTAGCAATAACTCTAGTCCTTGGAGCTATGGTTTCTTCAAGCTTGTTCTCATGATATTTGAAACCAAGAAATTTAGGAGTCATCAAAAGAGGATCTATCTCTTCATTATCGAAACCACCTCTTCAAATGGGGATAATACTAAAGGATTTAATCTAGGGGAATATATACTTGCTTCTTCCCCAACAACAACACCAAAAATGGTGCCGCAAAATCTAGCAGGCTTTGGAGAGGGAAACCCTACAAGGTATAAAATAGGCCTAATAACAACAATGGGGTAATGGACCACTATCACCACAACCAAAACCCCCTGATATTTACAAACTTCTATTGATGGGAGGATCACACTTCTCATCGATATTCTAGAGTTAAAGTATGAAACATTCTCACTAGGAGGCCTTCAAGAAAGACACAATTTTGGTACAAGGCTTCACAAGGAAGCAATTCATTTTCCAAGAATATTCCTGGAAGTGGAGGCACAAGACCTAGGGTTTGATGGATTTGACGAGTGTTGGAGTAACTCAATGTCAAGGCTAGGATAAAATGTTTCTTACAATGTATATTAGCTAATACAAGGCTCATGAAACCTTCAAGAAAGCCCTTAAGTTGAGGGAAGAAAAACTAAGGTTTCCCTCTTAGCGCAAACACCTAGGGCAAGAGAATTTATGGATGAAATTGAAGTGGATGCCCCCCAAATTGATAGGTTTTGTGGAAAACCCTACCAACTTGATGTTTAGGCTCTCCAACTACTAAAATACGCTTTCCCTAGAAATTCACACCAAGCCCTATTTTCTTATGTAGCCTTTTAAAGGACAGAAAATTAAGAGAGAAAATATGGAGAAAAACTGAGATTGATCACCAATGTTTTGGATTAATACCTTGTACTTTGGGCATATGGAGTCAAGGATGTCTTAGATTAGCTAACCTTTCTTCTAAAGATGCAAAAATTTGATGCCCTAGCAACAAAATTCAAGCATTTACCCACTCAAATAATGGAAATTTATGGGAGAGATACTAGGAGATCACCACTAGGATAATTATTACATTTAATGTATGAGTAATGCATGCAATATTAATCTAGAGAGAATTCAATTAATATTCAATAAAATTGGGGCACAATTTAACATGAACTAGAATCAATCATTCCATACATTAAAAATAGAAAAAAATATCTTCAACAATTAAGAGTACTTACAAGGAAATATGCAAGAAATCCATCCATTAATACAAAGAATAGCTCCAAAGAATGTCCAAAAATCAGCTCCAAAATCAAAATGCATCCAAGATCCAATATAGTTCACAAAAGATCATGTGCGAGTTTCCTTTATGAGGCTGAATTCCAAGTGTCATGATGACGAGAGACCAAATGGGGTCTATCCACTATATATGTAATCTAACATAACCTATTTTAGCCTACAAACCCCTATAATCATAAAATAATGTGAAAATAATGGCCCAGGTCATAAGCTGACCTAGTAGCTTTTGTAATTTTAACTTTATCTACCCAAATGATAGCCAAAATGTTTATGTCATGCTTGCATGGGTTGCTAGAAGGCATACATTGAGGAATTTTGGTGCCATGACTAGTGTATAAGGCCTCTAAAATCAATATTTAGGATCTGACCCTTCTATCTTGGTGAAAGTCATCCCCTGACCCCCAAATGTGGGTTTGGGGCACAAAACTGGGTCTCATGGGTCTCCAAGTGATAAAATATCTGCATTTGCTCCAACGTTGAGGGCCTTGAAGATGGTTCTAGCCTTGTCGTGTCTCAAGGCATGAGACAAACCTCATCTAGGCCCTGAATCAATTCCAAATCATATATATATGTTAAGCCGTTTGGGGGAAAACTGGTCCAACTGCGTTATCCCATAAATAAATAGGGAAAAGTGCATAAGTTGTGGGTGCTTAAGGTTCCCATGTTTATGAATGATGCTATACAACTGTCCGGAGTCCCATGTCTCTCAACACATCACTTGTGGGTGTCAATGCAACCCTCTAAAGGACCTAGATCCCATTTAAGTTTCCCAAAATTATAAATGGAACCACCTACCAATCACACACAATATCTAGTGTTTCAGCTTTCATAAACCATTACATTAATCATTATTGCATCTAAGTGAACCAAGATTGAAAGAAATGGGCATAATAAGACTTCGCATGTGGCTTCTCTTCCAAAATTGGGGCCTTAGTCTTGTAATGGTGTTTCCTCCCTAGGTAGGAGTGGTTAATAGATGACCATATTAGGTGTTTCCATTCCCCAAAGGGAAGTGAAATGTCCTTAGTCCACCCTTCAATCGATAGGCGCCAAGTGAATAATAATGGAACGAAGGGGGCAAGAACTATGTGGCTGAGTGCCATGGTTAAAGCGGCCAACTATGATGAAATACCTCATCCTGGGTGTATAGATGTGAGGAGGGAGAAATCATGAATGCATGAGTTACCTTGACATTTGTTTTTCCACTCCTATATATTGCCTTTTATTTTTTCTTAAATTTCCCTTGTATTATTTCTTTTAGATCGAGGAATGAGAGCTCACTTTGTATGATGTATAATAGTTATTACCCCCTTTAGGGTGCGATAGCTCATTACCCATTAGGGTTTCAGACAAGAAAGGGTCCCTTGTCTTCTCTGAGATAGGAAAACATTTGCCTAGGAACTAGGTGGTGGCTATATGATAGAGGTAGAGCTCATGGTTGACTTTTTCCCAATGTGTTAATTTGGAAGTCTTGAACATCTTTTGCATTTTGATTTTTATTTTGTTTTTCATGTGGCCATCATATGCTCTTTCTTTTTTCTTAGCTGCATTAACCCCCCAGTATGCATTTTTAGGCTCTACCCAATGTGTGAGGATGTGTGGATGCCAAATCCCAATGAACCAATGGCTAGTTGACCCAAAGAAAGGAGGTGGAATAGGGGATCATAATGTAAGATGGAAAGTATGGAATAGGGATAGATGGGGCTACATCATCTCCATCATGGCTTCCTAAGTAGTGCCCCTTCCTAAAGAAATGGGTCATTAGGGGGGATACCACTAGATTAGAATATAAAGTTAACCCCCCATTTAAGGTAAGGGAATAAGACTACAATCAAGACCTCTATTTCCTCCAATTTACCCCATAATCCATGTTTGAATGCCCAAGCACAAACAAGCATAAGCACCCAATTACATAATGAATAAATTACATTTTTTTTTTGAAATTTGGCAGCTCAGGGGGAAATTCCCTCCTTTGGGAAGGCTTCCTCATCTGGAAAAGACCCTACTAGCCCTTGGAATAATTTAATTTGGTCAAGGAAAAATATTATTTTTGATGTAAAAGCCACATGTGCACAAAAGTACAAGTCAGCCCGGGCAAGGAAAATTTGAACTCCTAAGTCACATATAAATACACATCATGTCACACCACTTGGAGGCATCATCATCACATTGCATCATCTTCTCTCTCTTGATCTTATTGGTTCATACAAGTTTGGAATAGGAAGTTTGAGCTCATACATGGGAAGGGAAGGAGATTTTTGTTTTATGCATTAAGTTTATGTGGAACAACGTTGACCAACCTTTGACTATCTTTGACTTGGGTTCATTTGACTTGGATTTATCTCTATTTTGGAAGGCCGAATTAATTGGGAAAGAGACCAAATTTTTCTGGGCAAATTGACCTACTTTGCTTACAAAATTTGACTCAATTGGATTGTATATTTATGGAGGTTTGAATGCAAGATTTATCTCTCTTTTAACCGAGTCTTTTAAGGCTACTTTGATAGGGTTTGACTAAGGAAAGAAGGCCAAGTTCTTTGACTGTTTGACCGAGACTTTTGAAGGCTTATTTGACCATTTACCAGGATTGGTTACGGCACAATTGACTGTTGTTGACTTTGACATAATTTGCAGATTTGTCTTGTTAACCAAATTTAACTTTTGGGCGCATATTTGAATAGATATTGGTTGGTCAAAGGTTTGAATTTGACTCGTTGATGTACTGGAACATTATATCTCTCTGCTGAACATTTAATGGCGATATAATAGAAGAAGACTTTTGAAATGGTTTCCCCCCTTGTCTTTCCCTGGTCTTTGGGCAAACAACTGTCTCTATTGTTCTTGGTTGTCTTATATTGTGCATTGGTTTACTGTCCTTTCTACAATTTCTTATTGTTGTTGGAAGGTCAAATTTATTGAATAAAGTGATTTCTAACTGAAGAAGAATTGTAATAAGTGATTGTGTTAAGCATAGAACATCATCACATCACATCATCTTCTCTCTCTTGATCTGATTGGTTCGTACAAGCCTAGAATAGGAAGTTTGAGCTCACACATGGGAAGGAAAGGAGATTTTTGTTTTGTACGTTAAGTTTCTATGGAACAATGTTGACCAACCTTTGAATATCTTTGACTTGGATTTATCTGTATTTTGGAAAGATGAACTAATTGGGAAAGAGACTGAATTTTTCTGGGCAAGTTGACCTACTTTGATTACAAACTTTGACTCAATTTGATTGTATATATATGGAGGTTTGACCATAAGATTTATCTCTCTTTTAATCGAGTCTTTGTAGGCTACTTTGATAGGGTTTGACTAAGGAAAGAAGGCCAAGTTCTTTGATTGTTTGATCGAGACTTTTGAAGGTTGATTTGACCATTGACCAGGACTGGTTAGGGCACAATTGATTATTGTTGACTTTGAAATAATTTTTAGATTTGTCTTGTTGACAAAATTTGACTTTTGGGCTCATATTTGAATAGATATTGGTTGGTCAAAGGTTTGAATTTGACTCATTGATGTACTATAACATTACATCTCTCTACTGAACATTTAATTGCAATATAATAGAAGAAGAATTTTGAAATGGTTTTCCCCCTTGTCTTTCCCTGGTCTTTGAGAAAACTACTGTGTCTCTATTATTCTTAGTTGTCTTATATTGTGCATTGGTTTACTATTCTTTCTACAATTTCTTATTGTTGTTGGAAGGTTGAATTTATTGAATAAAGAGATTGATAACTGAAGAATAATTGTAATAAGTGATTGTGTTAAGCATAGAACACCATGATAACACATCTTCTCTCTCTTGATATGATTGGTTCATACAAGTTTGGAATAGGAAGTTTGAGCTCACACATGGGAAGGAAGGAGATTTTTGTTTT
Source organism: Pinus taeda (assembly GCA_000404065.3). Classification (NCBI taxonomy): domain Eukaryota; kingdom Viridiplantae; phylum Streptophyta; class Pinopsida; order Pinales; family Pinaceae; genus Pinus; species Pinus taeda. Next base: position 9,882 of record APFE031611957.1, read on the forward strand.
GTCCGTTAAGTTTCTATGGAACAACGTTGACCAGCCTTCGACTATCTTTGACTTGGGTTCATTTGACTTGGATTTATCTCTGTTTTGGAAGGCCGAATTGATTGGGAAAGAGACCAATTTTTTTTGGGCAAGTTGACCTACTTTGATTACAAACTTTGACTTAGTTTGATTGTAGATTTATGGAGGTTTGACCTCAAGATTTATCTCTCTTTTAACTGAGTCTTTGAAGGCTACTTTGATAGGATTTGACTAAGGAAAGAAGACCAAGTTATTTGAATTTTAGACCGAGACTTTTGAAGGCTGATTTGATCATTGAACAGGACTAGTTAGGGCACAATTGACTGTTGTTAACTTTGACATAATTTGCAGATTTGTCTTGTTGACCAAATTTGACTTTTGGGCTCATATTTGACTAGATATTGGTTGGTCAAAGGTTTGACCTTGAATCGTTGATGTACTGGAACTTTATATCTCTTTTCTAAACATTTAATGGCAATATAATAAAAGAAGAATTTTGAAATGGTTTTCCCCTTGTCTTTGCCTGGTCTTTGAGCAAGCTGCTGTGTCTATGTTGTTCTTAGTTGTCTTATATTGTGCATTGGTTTACTGTTCTTTCTACAATTTCTTATTGTTGTTGGATGGTCGAATATATTGAATAAAGTGATTGCTAACTAAAGAAGAATTGTAATAAGTGATTGTGTTAAGCATAGAACACTCGAAAATTAACATAGTATCAAAGCTGAGGTGAAGACAAGCCCAAGGATACAAGAGACAAGAGAAATCACCTTGAAGGAATTTGACTTGAGGGAGCCTATTTAACTTGATTAATATGTCTACCTCATACTTCAAGGATGCATAGAAGCTAAATGACTCATAAAACTTTGATGCTTGGAAAATCAGGTTGGAAGTGACCTTGGATGAGAATGATGTCTTGGAATATGTGGAGGAGAGGCACCTGAGCCTTTGAAGAATGATTTTACTACTATCAAGGCCTGTAAAGGCCAAGTACAAGAAAGGTGCGATCAAAGCAAATAAAATCATTATTGGTTCTTTACGAGATCATTTGCTTACTTATATTTCTAAGTTGAAGAAGTACAAGGGAATCTATCATAAGTTGGTTGGGATGTATGAGGTAAAAAATTTGAATCATATTCTCTCCTTGAAATTTCAACTCAAGGACATCAAAATGAACAATGGATAGATTATGCAGTCATACCTCATGAGGATATGCCAACTCAAGGATCAACTACTAAATATCGGAGAATCTATATATCATATAGAGTTGGTGTTCATTGCACTTGGAGGCCTTCTTCCAATTTGGGATACATTTATTAAAACTATTAGGAACAATGAAAAGTTCCCTACATTTGATGAGCTTGTTGGAAAGTGCACTTAAGACTAAACAAAGATGATTTCTAGAGGGAAAATTCAAAATCATGAAGGAGAACCCTAAGCATTTGATACTCATGACAAGAAGAAGAAAGGAAAATGAAGACCATATGATACAAGAAGGCATGCTCTAACATCTAAGAACTGTAATAGGATATTTAAAAAGGACATATCAAAATTTGAATGCTTCAATTTCCACAAGTATGGTCATTATGCTCAAGATTGTTCAAAAAAGAGAAGTGCTCTAAGGTCCTACAACAACAATCGTGGCTACAACAAAAATAGGTTCAATAGAAGAAGGAGAGATGCTCCCGATGATCATGATGAAGGCCACTGTCCTCAAAAGAGATCAAGGAACTCAGGGTATGGAAATAATGAAGCTACTACTCAATCTAAATATTTTCTTATTTTTGCACTATCTAGCTTTGCCCCTCCAGATTCGTTTGATAATTGGTTAGTAGATAGTGGGTTCTCTAGAAACTTCACTGGGTACCTCTCTAACTTTGTTGAGAGGGAGAAAAATTTGAAAATCATCCTTGAGGACAATTCTACTTATCTTGTGAAGAACTTTGGTTCTATTTCTTTTCATTTGGATTATGGTGAAATCGTACATCTACAAGATGTTATATACGTATTGCTATTAAGAAGAATATTGTATCTATATCTTCCCTGGAAGACAAAGGGATGAGAGTTTCCTTCATAAGAGGGAAGGTACACACTTTGCCTATGGAAATTTGCATGAGGGATGCATTCACATTGGGATAAAGAATTGAAGGACTCTATAAAGTCAATGGAAGATCGATGCGACCATTGATTCATGATAAAAATCATCAAAGTGAGCTATGGCATCAAAGTTTTCTCATCTTCACTATTAATCCCTACCTAAAGTAAGTAGGATGGTTTCTGGAATGCATGGAGTTCAATCTAATCTTGATGGAGTATGTCTGAATTATACAAGTGGAAATAAATCAAAGGGACCATTCCCTTCTTGTAGGAGTAGGGCCAATGATATTCAACAACTCATACATTCTGAGTTATGTGGACCCATGCAGGTGAAATCTCTTGGTGGCTACCTATACTATATAATATTTGTGGATTAATTCTCTCGAAGAACATGGATATTCTTCTTGAAGAACAAGGACGAGGAATTCGATATGTTCAAGGACTTCAAGGAACTGACAAAAAATCAAACACAAAGAGAACCAAAGTCTCCAAGTCTGATAATGGTGGAGAATTCACTTCGAACGAGTTCATTGACTTTTGCAAGAAAGCTGGGATCAAGAAGGAGACTATTGTACCCTATAACCCTCAACAAAATGGAGTGGATGAAAGAAAGAACTAGATTACCATAGAAGTTTCTTGAGCCATGTTGCACAATCAAAAGTTGCCAAAGTTTCTACGGGAAGAAGTTTATAATATTGCAGCTTTTGTTCAAAACAAGACACCTCATCAAGCCTTGGGTGACAAGACCCTTGAAGAAGTCTTCACATGTATGAAACCCGATGTTGGACACTCAAGGATATTTGGCTACCCTATATACTTTCATGCGTCTAAGGACAAAAGGAATAAACTAGAAGCTATTGGAAAGAAAGGTATGTTTGTTGGATAATGTGAAAATTCTAAAGCTTATAGAATATGTGCCTGGTCAAATGAATATAAAATTTAGCAGAGATGTGACATTCGATGAATATGTTTCTATTGGGAAAGAAAGGGACACTTCTCCTCCTCTTCCTCCTACCAATGACAAGAAAAAATATGATGATCTTATAGAAGGTCCTTTTGTGTTGAAACTTGAGACTGATGTTGCTAACGATCCCTTTGAACCCATGGATCCCTTGGATTCCCCTTGAAGTGATATTTCCGCCATGAAGATACCTCTGTGGCTTTGTGTCACCTTACAAGATGTTGAAAGACATGGTGCTACTAGAGGAACCTTCAAAGAAAGTAAAAATCCATGTTGATACAAAGGTTATGTTGTAGCTATGACCTCCATCATACAGGTTGAACCTCCCACCTTTGAAGAATCAGTGAAAGAACATGCATGGAAGGATGTTATGGCTGAAGAGTATGAGTCTATAATGAGGAATGATGTGTGGGAAATAGTTCTGAGGTTCGAAGGAAAGTCTGTTTTGATTGCTAAATGGTTGTACAAGATCAAGCATGGAGTAGATGTAGGTATTGAGAAATATAAGGCAAGGTTCTTAGCTGGAGGTTTCTCCTAGAAAGAAGGAGAAGATTATCATGAAATATTTTCACCATTTGTCCACTATACTACTATTCGATCTATTGTAGCACTTTCTACTAGACAGAGATGGATACTTCACCAAATGGATGTAAAGACTGCATTTCTTCATGGCATACTACACAAAGAACTGTATGTTGAGAAACCACAGGATTTTGAAGTGCATGACAAGAAGACTCACGTTTGTAGGCTGAAGAAGGAACTCTATGGATTGAAGAAAGCCCCCAGAGCTTAGTACACCCACATTGATAACTACTTGATGAAGCTTTGATTTACAAGAAGAAATTTTTACCCAAACCTCTACTTCAAGGTCATCCAAGGTATGCCCTTGATTTTGGATTTGTATGTTGATGAATTATTCTTGACAGGTGGTGAGCCTTTGATTATCGAATGTAAGAGGGAGTTGGATTTTTAATTTGAGATGAAAGATCTTGGATTGATTCACTACTTCTTGGGCTTAGAGGTGTGGCAAAGGCTTGGTGAAATTTTCCTCTTGCAAGGGAAATATGTTGTGAAATTGTTGGAAATATTTGGAATGGTGGAATGTAAGTCTATGGCCACACTGTTGGAGATGAACTTTAAGAAGTTTGGTGATTTTGCAGGACTTGATTTGACAAATCATTTCAAGTATCGATAGTTAATTGGGGCATTGATATTTCTCGTGAATACTCGACCAAACATATGTTTTGTTGTCAACACCTTGAGTTAATTCATGATTGATCCACTCCATGCACACTGGGTTGTTTCCAAGCATGTGATGAGATATTTACATGAGAATATTAATCTTGGACTAAGATATACTATCGGATATGTGAGACTTCATGGATACACCACTGCTGACTAGGCAGGAAATATTGTTGACAGGAAGAGCACTTCAACTTGTTGTTTTAGCCTTGGATCTGCCATGATAGCTTGGATAAACAAAATTTTCTTTCCTTTAGCACCATTGAGGAAGAGTATGTTTCTACTAGCATGGATAGCTACAAGGAAATATGGTTGAGAAAACCATTTGGAGAGTTGTTTGAGAAGGTTCTGGATACGACAATGATATATTCCGACAAGAAGAGTGGGATCTAACTTTCAGAGAATCCTATATTATATGACAGGTCCAAGCACATAGAGATCAAATATCATTATATTTTCAATATGGTGTTGAGAGGAGAATTTATACTTCATCACATTTTGACTGATGAGCATATAGCATATATTCTCACTAAGGCTTTGACGAAAGGGAAGTTCTTGGTCTTCAAAGAGCTACTTGGACTGATGGATGTCACCCTCCCAGGAAAGGGTCCCAACTGATTAAGGATATTGAGCTATGATCTTCCCCCCTATTTGAGCTCCTAGGGAGATGAATAAATCCAGACAACTCATGGGGTTGAGGGAACTCATTGACAATAGGATACATGCAATCCTTACCTCTTATGGTAAGTGGTATCATGCCTATTGTCACATTAGGATGTGTCTGATCCTTATCTCTGGTAAGTGGTATTTTCCCTACTATCAAGTATACCCTAATATGCATCTTACCCACAATCTCGACTTGTTGGGATTGCCACCCATCTAGCCAATGAGTGAGGAAAACTTGGATGTGTGTTCAACCCTTACCTACAGTAAGTGGTATCCTCCCAAAGTGTTAGGATGAATGTATTATACCACTTGCCTCTTGAGGGTCAAGGTGGTAAGATAAATATACAATATGATGAGTGCCATCATTACCTCATATGGTAAGTGGTATCCTGCCTATTTTCATGATCAATAGGTTTAGTGTGATCCTTGCCTCCGAAGGTAAGTGGTATCCTTCCCATTGACATTGGATATAGGGTGGGAAATTTTTCTCCCCTATGATTATTCTTCTTCTTTAGATTCGAGAGTGTTCAAAAATTGAGCATATGAGTAAATATGATCATAGACTAGATATTACATCAATGATGTTGAAAAGACATTTGAGATGATATTTATGATGCAATCGAGAATTCCTCCATAGCTGAGAGGGAGTGTTAAAATTTTGCAGCTCAGGGATAAATTCCATCCTTTGGGAGGGCTTCTTCGTCAGGAAAACACACTACTAGCCCTTGTAATAATTTAATTTGGCCAAGGAAAAATATTATTTTTGATGTAAAACCCACACGTGCACAAAAGTACAAGTCGACCTGGGTAAGGAAATTCAAACCCATAAGTCACATATAAATACACATCATGTCACATCACTTGGAGGCATTATCATCACATCACATCATCTCTCTCTCTTGATTTGATTGGTTCACATAGGTCTGAAATAGGAGGTTTGGGCTCACACACGCGAAGGGAAGAAGGAGATTTCTATTTTGTGCGTTGACTTTTTGTGGAACAACATTGAGGGAGCTTTGACTATCTTTGACTTGGATTTATTTCTGTTTTGGAAGGTTAAATTGATTGGGCAAGAAACCAATTTTTTCTGGGCAAGTTGACCTACTTTGACAATAGACTTTGACTTGGTTTGGCAATAGATTTATGGAGGTTTGGCCATAGGATTTATCTCTCTTTTAACCGAGGCTTTCAAGTCTACTTTAAAGGTTTGACTAAGGAAATAAGGGCGAATTATTCGACTATTTGACTGAGACTTTTGAAGGCTAGTTTTCCCGTTGAATGAGATTGGTTAGGGCACAATTGCCTACCATTGACTTTGATAGAATTTGCAGAATTGACTTTTTGACCAAATTTGACTTTTGAGCTCATTTTTGACTAAATATTGATTAGTTGATATGTATTGGTCAAAGGTTTGACTTTTACTCATTGTTGATGTACTAGAACATTTTATCTCTTTGTTGAACATTTAATGACAATTTAATAGAAGAACAATTTTGAAAGGGTTTCCCCCTTATGGGGTTTTTCCCCAGTCTTTGACCAAATTGTTGTTTCTCTATTGTTATTGACTATCTTCTGTTGTGCATTAGTTTATTGTTTTGTCTACAATTGTTTATTGTTGTTGGAAGGTTGCATTTATTGAATAAAGTGATTTCTAACTAAAGAAGAATTGTAATAAGTGATTGCATTAAACATGAAACACTAGAAAATTAACAATTTTGATCAGAAGCCCACCTTCCAACATGTGCTCTTGACAAATGGATGAGGAAAAATATGATTGATGCAGATGGCGTGGATATGAATGGCATGTCACATCAACTACAAAGTGGTTCTAAGGGGTTGTTGGATGTCGGTTGGAAGAGACAAGTAGGAGAAACGTTTCTCCTGGGGGTCACCCACTTTTGGTGGATAACATGCCATAAATGAATTACTTCATTTTCCACTTTACATCAAATTTTATATGGAGAGATAATGGAATTGAAAGTAAAAAAAATATAATTTACTTTTTAGTATGATGGAGTTATGTAATTCCTTCATTACACTAGTTGACAAATGAAATGTCAAAACAATAGTATTAATATTACATGATGTGTAATTCATTTTATGCTCACTTGACATGTAACATTTAAACAAGAATATATTAATAAAAAATAAATATTTTAATATCAATTATAAATAACATAATTTTATATAGACCAAAATAAAGTAATATAAATTAAATTTTTTCTTATATTTTCATTTTCCACTCTGACAGAGATGTGTAATTTATTCCATTCTTAATATGGAGTTAATATATAATATTTAAAGCCCACGGGGCTTTGGATTGACGGTGAATGGTGGCGCTTGTTAAGGCACTCCTTGCTATAGGTCACCGGTTCAAATCTCCCGTGGGTACTTAGGTTAGTCTTAATTAGAAAAATAACATAATATTAAAAATATTAATAAAAAATAAAATTTTATGTCGGTTATAAATTAAATATTTCAATATGCATGTTGAGTAAGCTATATATATATATATATATTATATATAAAATATTATGTATGTTATAAATTAAATATTTCAATATGCATGTTGAGTAAGCTATATTATATATATATATATATAGCGAGAGAGAGAGAGAGAGAGAGAGAGAGAGAGATCTTATTTCATTAATAAGTTCTATTAAAGAGATTTGTAATTCCTTCAATGTTTAATATGGGAAATCACACACACACACACACACACACACACACACACGCACACACACATATTCTATCTCTTTATATGTAACATTAAAAAAGTTATTAATAACAAAATTAATTCTATATATTATACAAAACAAGTGAAAGTTAAAAACTTCTTATATTTAAAACATTTTATGAGTGCGTTGTTCAAAAACAACATAGATCCATCTTAACTTGAGATCCACCAAGAGTTGGGAGGAATCAAATATCTCAAGGTGAAAACTTTTCCTCAAGTTTTATACTCAAAAAATGTTTTCATCTTGAGAGATTTGATCCCTCACTTGGTAGATCTAGAGTTAAGATGGACTTTGAATAGTATAGCCCAAGAAATTGGTAAATTGTATAACCATGTTAGAAAGAGATGCCTCAAAGTCTACAAGTTACACACTCTTCTCTTCAATGCAGGTCAATGTGGTCTCATTCCATGCTTTTGATCCCACTATCTTGCAAGTGCCCCTCTTCCTCGAGCTTTTATGCTCTCCTCTTTTCCATTTCCCTTACATGGAATTCTAATTTAGACTTGCATCTTGTTGATTGAGGCACAATGTGGGCTAGTTCTCCTTGGGTGTTATTCAAATATTGAACACAAAGGCTAATTTTACTTTGGGCCCCTAACTTACCTTATTAGTATTAATAATGAAGAATCAAGACTTAATCCTCATGAAAACGACTAGTTTTTTGGTTATTTAAAACCAAAAATTTTCTGCTTTTATTTTGTTGGTTTCTCTACCAAAATATTAAAAAAACAATTAATGGCAAGGTTTTCATAATAAGGAGTGAATAAAAAAATAAAATCCCCATGTCGTGTACTCCTTGGGTAAATCAACTTTCATGGTTACTTTTTTGTTTTTGTATTATAATGTGTTTAAACGTTGTATAGTGGCTTGATGTAATTTTGTAATTAGTGTCATAATGATGAACATTATAATATAATTTGTAGGGAATTTTTGATTGTAACATGGCCTTGCTAGAATTTTGTAATACTACACGTGAACATGGAGATTGTGTTGATAGTTATTTGGCGGTGACATGCCTCTCAAGTAATGGTGATCTATACACACAATTCATTCATATCCACTACTACTTCCTTATCACTTAATGAACTTATCATAAACATTTATGGATTGGTTGATTAATGGTGGATTTTTTCTTGGTTACTTAAATTAAGGCCATTGGTATTGAATCAAGAGAGTTCAAGGTTACTTATGATATTGAGCATTAGTCTGTACCCTAGAGGTCCTTAGGCTAGACCATCCATATTCTTAAGAGTTGTATGGATCCAATTCAAACTCCATACATGTGTTCTCTATCAATTTTAATGTGCTTGTGAGATGATTGAAAGTTGTATGGACTCCATATGAACTCATACTTTAGTGTTATCTTTCTAATTTAATTTGAAGACTTATACCAAGAATAAGAAATCATTGCTTTCACGAATGTCTCTACACCTAGGGTTTTACCACGTAAATTCTTGTGTCATTTCTTTTATTTTCTTAGATATATCTTTATTTATTTGATGCTTTCCACATGAGTTTAGATAGGATGGATCTTGGTAATATGTTTATATATATATTGTTCTTGGTCTTTCCTAGTATCAAAGCTATGCAACTAACTTGTTGGATGAATTTCTTTATTTGTTGAAATGTTGGATAGGTGGTTTACTATTTCCTTTCATAAGTATTCAACAATAGCGATTGGAATTCTCCCTTTAGCATCAATTTGTTGGTATAACTTTTTCCTTTAAGATTTTTTTGTTTAAATTTTCAGATATGATTTTTAATCCCAATATTTTACAGATTTGCAAATATAGTTTTTGATCACATGCTTGGTTTTTGCAATTTTTAAGAATTTTTTTTTGAAATTACCATTACATCTAGAGCATGATAATTAGTTGAAAATAATGTTCATTTCACTAAATTTGATCTTCATTTGGGATAGATTTAAAATTGAAAATTTGCATGTACACTTGAAATCTATACAAATTCGTGTATTTTTTAGTTGATCTAATTGTGCAAACGTGACTAGAGTGGTTTGATTAGCCAAAGCAGACTATTTATTTACCATAGTTTTCCCTCTTTTTCCTAAGATATTGATGATTTATTCTAGGAGACGTGGGACATCCATTCACTATAATATGTTTTTAAATCAGTTCTTCAACAATATACCGAATAAATTTAATATCAAGTAACATGGATTTAGTCATTTGGTTATAATAATATGTTATGTATTGGGTTTTTTTATGAAGCCTTGGATTCTAAATTTGTGGCCTCTTAACTTTAACTAAAATTTCTTTGAATGGTTTTATCATCTGGAAGTCTTGCTACATCACTACAATGTGGATTCATCAACCTAACCAACATGTCCCACATTAGTTGGAAGATCCAAATATAAATTTCAATCATAGCTACCATGTGTCATTTCATACACTACAACGTGTCACTTACGAAAGATGCTATGTGAGCATTATGTACATCCCATGTCAACTTCTGTAACTTTCCATGTTTTTTTTTTCACTCCTGGTTCACTGATACCCAGGTTAGTGGGTAGCCGCTACGTCCAGTGTTGTTCAACACTGAGTGGACCCTACCAGAAGGGGATCAACACCCCTCGGCCTATTTACTGACCTGACTCCAAGAGCTTTAGGGAATTGACCTTGTGACATCCTGATTGGCGCAAGTGTGGAACTTTCCATGTTAACATATGGTGGGTTCTATTCATATTAATCAAAGGCTTCCAATTGGGAATTAGCACCAACATTTTGAAGTTGATTTTTAAATTTCCATTACTTTGTAATAAAACATTGGATTTCAGTGGACTTGGATTGGGTAAGGTAGGAGGCATTAACGAAACTGCCACCATACGTAATAGTTGAGGACGATGTATTACCTTCTCTATTATCAATGCACGTTGTGGGATTAGTTGAGGTTTTATTAGCTCCTAGGGTTGGTACACCATGGGCTAAGGATGTAAATGCATAATGCAGTTTGCATGATGGAAAATCTTATAGGTGGTGTGTTTTGGGTTTGCGCCATCATATTCAATGCTAGTTCAGATGGGGGTATTCATTGTGAACAAAATGGCTTGGAATTCGTAATATTTAAGGAATTTGGGAATGTGGAATGTATATTTGTTTCCTTTTATAATATTGTTTCTTCGCTTGCCTTCGTTGATCTTGTTGTCCACAAATGACTAGTGTCAACCTTTTTATCTCCACTTTTCGCATTTGTAGCCCTTACAAGCTCTCATATTCATTCTTTTCATAGGCTAACACATCACTCGGTTTGGGAAGCTAATTTTTTCACCTAGGATGGGGATGGTGGTTTGACAGTTTGCACAAGTGTGCAGGGGCAGTAGCATTCATGGGGAAAGAAGTGGTGCTCATGTTCAGGCTAGGGTGGCTACATATGTACACCTATTTCGATAGCAGGTTCTGATCGACATTTAAGAGGAACTAAATGAATATGATGTTGATGTTGTAGTGGAAAATGGGTTTTACCATTTATTCTGAAGTTTTGATGGATGTAATTTAGCCATACTAGAGGCATGCAAAATAAATATTTTCTCACAATTGACCTTTGTTGGAGGATGAAGATACTTTTGGGAAGAGTTATCATAGAGAGGAATGAGGCCAAATATGAGATCTTGTTGGTTTTGTAAAAGGTTGTGCTCCATCAACAAAGAATGGGTGCTCATATAAACTGCATAGAAGCTTAGCTTGATCTTGCTCCAAGACAAGGATGTAGCAGTTAAGGGCACACCAACCCCATTATGGTGGATGTTTCCACATATCTACAAATTATGATGAATTCAGTCATGTGGTCTCTCTAGTTAGATGATATTGTTAGGTTATGTTACCCACCATCTTGTGGGTGATATCTATTATCTCAAAATTAGACCCTGGATGGCTGCAGACCAGGAAGACCTCAAGTAACTGTTTCAAACCTACTTTAGGCTGAGGCTTAGCCTCCTCAACCTGAGAAGGCTATCTCAAAAGGGTTAATGATTTTGATTATAGTTAAGATGGGTAACTCTTGTGAAACAAATGTAAAATATGAATGGTGGAAACACATTTAGCAACTATCCATTGGGCTTATGGAGTCAACATCACTTCAGTATACAATGGTATTAACCTTACATAGAAGTCAAGGCATTTAGCATTTACATATTCAAAACATATCAACTCAGATAGGACTACACAACCTATGAATGTATACAGGAAGTTAGAGCACCTTAAGTGAATTCTAAGTGATTACACATTCATACTACTGTAAATATTAGAAAAAAAACAATACCACAAATTCTGAACATCAAATCCTTCATGAATCCTGAGAAGCAAAGCCAAACTTGTATTACGAAAACAGATTATTACATAAGCCAAATATCAGAGTTTTGTCATAAATTTTCCAACCCCCCATACATTAGTTCTTCTCCCATATATAAAGTTCAAGTAGATTCCTTCCTCCAGCACGAGGGGAATTCTAATTCCTCCTAATTTGACACCTATTGACACTTAAAACTAACTATTTAATACAAAGGACAACTAACTAGGAGTCCTAGAGACCTAATACAACTAGGAGTGTAACTCCTTATTATGATTACAACAACCTTATCCAAACATTTAAAACATTCTTTGACACCTAAAACTCCATGAAGTCGAACTTGATGGTGCTCATAACCTTCCAGCTAGCCCCTGATGACTCATCCTTTTGATGTTCCTAGAAACTAGGAGACTGTCCCTTGCTCTGTTCTGGCTGAAACATGGGTCTTGGGACAAAGCTCATAACTTATCACACAAAACGTATTTGGAAAAAATGAAGGAGGCTTTTGTGAAAAAATCCATGCTTAAAAAAAACCTCTCTTGGATTTTTGAAACACCTTCCCTACCTCCTAGAATGTGTCTTTGCAAAACATGTGTAAAACAGAGAAATATGCCTGTGAAAAACTTGCACCTACAACAGTTTCGTAGTGCAAGTTTAGTCACCCATTTCTCTCAGCTCATAATTAATTTGAAGAAAAGGAAAGAGGTTTTTCTATATCAGTATGTTAGAAATAAAACCCTATTTCAATTTTCCAAAATATTCTTTCAGTTTCTCTAGAGACCTCCTAGAAGTTGACTACTTAAAACAATTTTTCTCCTAAAAAAGGCTGCTTCAGTGATTTCGTAGCTCAAGGTTTGGTATGTGTATATGTATTCATTTCTTGAATTTACCTTTTTATTAGGGATCAAAATTTTCAAGTGATCTTATTACACCTCTGCAGCAACATCCTTTTCAAAATAATCCTCTCTTTCTTTCAAGGTAGATCATCAAAAACAAAACTGTCACCTTCAACAGTTTTGTAGCGCGCTACAAAACTGCTGTGTGAGTCAAAAACACATAGTTCGGTTTTTTAAAATTGTATTTATTGGGATTTTAGTGACTACAGATATAACCTCTGGAGAGATTGGTAATTCAAGCACTCCAACCTTTGAATTAAATCCTGTGAAATTGGAAGCAAATTCTTTGGTGACTTGCATGTGACCTTCTTGAAGTTTTTCTCAGAATCTCCAACAACCAACCTGTTTGAAAGCTTGTTCAATATTATAAACCTGCCTGACCTATGATCCTTATTTTTAAACAACTCGATGGAATTCCTGCAAGATGAAAATTGAAAGAGCTTGCACCATCTTAATCTCGATCATTGCCTCGCTTGAAATGAAAAGGGAAGCTACTTCACTTGGACTTCAAAGAATTTTGATTAAGTGCTTGTCAATTTGCTTCTCATAGATGAACCCATACATAATCATAACTGAAAATACTTGGCTCCTGTCTTGAAATTTGAAACTTGAGTGCACCAAGACACCTAACGAACCTAATGATAAGAACGAGCAGTCGAATGTGATAGGCAAGGTGTATGGATTAACAATTGATGATGAAAATATAACAAATTCTAGTAGATTTGATAGCTGGATGACATTTGACACAGATCTGCATGAATCCCTGATTTCGTAGCGCAGCCAGTGCAAATTCTAGGTTTTGCGTTGCGAAAACTCCTAGACTGGGTTTTGCGCTACGAAAACACCTAGACAGTTTCGCTTTGAAATAGGATTGACATATGGAGCTTAGGTGTGATGTGAGACCAATGATGGATGAAAACGGAGTGTTGACCTTTATTTAAACATACCAACAAGACTCCTAGGACTCAGACACTAAAGCAAACATGGAAAAATTAAACCCGGCCTAACACCTAACCTTTACAATCAAACTGATGTGAACAATTTAGAAATTGTTTCCTAAGTGATAACAGTGGCTCCACTTGGGATACTGTGCTCCTGTAGTACACTAAGAATTCGCAGGTCCAGTGCTTTATCCTCTTATGACAAATGGAAATTTGCTTGACAAGCATCCCCTTTAAGCTTCCTGGGCCTTCACCTCGGGCTTGAGCTTGATGATCACTGTAGGAGAGAGAAGTCTATATCTACTAAAAAAATGCTTAGTCAATCTTGAGCTTATTTGCATTTTCCTACCTACCTACCCTATCAGCTGCAAGCTCCACTTGTAGCTCAAGCAACATGATATTTCCAATAAAGCCAAACAATTGTCCTTTCTGATATTGGAGGCTCTTGACTGCATTCAACCTCAAAATAACCCATGATAGTGAGATGACCAAATCAACTTATAATGTATATGATCTTCATAATGCAAATGAAATTGAAATACTGATGTGCAAAACTTTGCCATGTATTCATTTATAGGGTCAAAGAGAACATGGTTATTTTGATAATCATCATAACATTCTATCTCTTCAGACAACTGATCCTCAGGCACAAAAAATTCCTTTTATGTGCTATCCGACTACCTTTCTGCATGATTCCCATAGACAATGTAATTTTATTCACTATTGTGATCATCCTTTGAAGTAAGCTACTGCAAGGAATTACAAAATTGAACAACCTTTTCCTTTACCTGAGGGCTATAAAAGCTATTTTCCAGTACTTCTTCTTGATGTTTGCAATCAATTTCATACTCATAATGATCTGAAGCCTGACAAATCTGCTGCATCTCTACATCAATCTCAAAGGATGTAATATGGTTTTCATAAGTAAACCCCTGCTGATCTTCATGCTGCATTTCATGAGATGTTATACTTTCTTCTTGGTGTTGAAATGCATTGTTATGAAGAGCCTCTAAAATTTCTTCATCCATAAATTCATCATCATCATAACAATCCTCCAAGTAATGAATAAGACATAAAGAATGTCTACAACAATCTTTGAGCAACAATAAGGAAGGATAACATTCTTTATACATCTCATAGAATTCATCATGAAAACTAGCAAGCGAATATATTGAACCATTTTCCAAATTTTTATACCAAGACCATGCTTTTCCTTCTAAAGTGGTCATAAACATCTTCATGAGACAATCTTTAGGTAAATGAACCTTAAGACTGCGTACATGCATATGGAACCTAACCAAATGAAGAGCAGCATTGTCTTTCTTTTCATCTTTGAATATTGGAAGATCCTCTAACCAATCAACCTTTGGCATAAGATTTGGAAAACTAGGGATATGAGACCGATTCATAGGAGCATAC
>APFE031611965.1:0-12802 GCA_000404065.3 Pinus taeda
TGAGCAGGGTTTCCAAATTATCCATGACATTTGGAGATTCATAAAGCTTTTTAAGATAAGAATTCCAATCGTGAAGAGAAATTTTATTATTATCTTTAGTCTTCCTAGTCAAAATCTGCCTCCAAAATTTCTTAGGAACTACCTTAGAGAGGTGTAAGAGATTATCTTGTCTTTGATGAATGTACTGCCTCTTTTTCCTTTTAGTTAGGGCTTTTTATATTTTTATCTTGTCCATTTTAAGAGATTCGTCAACAACTTCCTTATTTGCTCTTCTTGCACTTTTACAATCTTTGTCATACCATGGATTGTTTTTGCTATTTTTTTTTATTATTTGAAACTTCAATTGAGAACTTGTTAATAGAATATGAGAGGGTTGTAGTAAAATTATGATACAGGTCTTCTATGTTGTCTATACTAGATAAAGGAAGCAAATTAGTTTTTAATTCATTTAGAAAGAGATCATTTTTATTTCTATCAAATATTGAGTTCTTTTGGCTGTAAGTATTATTTTCTATGGGAACTCTATGCATGACAAAATTGAGAGTTACAAGTAAAGGCCTATGATCAGAGTCAGGTTCATGGTCGTTTAAGATGTCAAAACCTATTATTTCGTTGTATAATGGGAGATCGGAAATAACGTAGTCTACCACGCTGCTACCAAGTCCATGGATGCAGGTCATCTTGCTGGACTTGGCCACTTCTTTAGCTCGTTGCAAATTATGAGATCCTGAGCACTACAGAGCTTGACTAGCTCTGACCCAAACAAATTTTCCCCGAGGTCTTCAGAGCTCCTTTTGTACCTACTAGCTAGAGTAGGGTCTTCGTCTAACCAAAAAGGATTAGGGTTGGAATGATTGCTTAGAATAATAGCTTGGTTGTTTGAAGTTCGAGCATTAAAGTCACCTATTAAAAGGATATTGCCATCGTTACTTAGGCTAGAAATATCATTCTCTAAACCATTGTAAGGGTTAGTTTTATCTAGATTCTTCTTCTTATATAAGTTAGAATTGATGGGGGGGAAATAACATATTGCTATGTAGGACTTTTTATTATTAATGTCTCTGATCTCTATCCAACTATATTGGTTGTGAGGGTCGTTTTTATAAATCCTAGCATGGGGGGAGATGGTCTTCTTAATGTAACAAGCTATTCCCCCAATGCCTCTACGGGAGGATTGCTTGTTCCAGGTAGACCATAGTGTAAAGCCATCTATGTTAGGGACCTTAGATTCTTCGTGCTCCCAAGTTTCAACAAGCAAAATAATATCAACATCATTTGATATCCAACTTAGCTTAGGGCCTTTGTTCCATGGGAAGCCTCGACAATTCCAAGAAAGGATACGGAGCATGTTTAATTGCTATTGATTACTATGTTTTTGGTTTCTATCTCGAATAAAGGCTTTTCTATTTCTTATTATTGCCCATTTTCCTTCCTTTCTAGCTTCTTTTACCTTTTGAACCTCCTTTCTTAATTCTGCTTGATCTTTTGGAATGAGATCTTCATTTATGAATATTCTCATTCCTTTGAGACTTTAGGTTTTACTAAGTATGTAGTACTTATGATCAGTGGAGCTCACCTTTATGCGGATTAGTCTTCCTTTATTCTCGGTTAATTTCCCCAACCTTGTTGCTTCTATGAGACACACTGTTTCAATTTGTAATCTATTATGTAATTATGTCTGGGCTAAGGCTAAAGTATCCTCATCTACTTCCTCTTTTAAACCAAATATTATAAGGTTCAAGGCCCTTTTTTTACATTCGTGGTCTAATTCTATTAATTTTTTCGTTTCATCTTTAATTGGTTTGATATCTAACTTATCTACCACATTATTTAGAGTGAGGCGGCTATTAAATGTATCATATTTATTAAAATATTCATTCAATATTTTATTTTAAAGTGTGGAATTTGTGAGTCATAACATTAATGAACACTATTGAATTATGTTTTTGTTAAGTAAAAAAAAAAAGCTCTACAACAAGATTTTAATGATTTCATCATAGTAATTAAAACAATAACTAACCAAAGTTAAAACTATTCTAACCACATCACCATAATACTTAAAACAATATTTAACAAAAAAAAAAGACATTATAGAAATGATTTTTACATTTAAAATAAATAAATAAATAAAATATTAATATTAAATTTTAAAATTCTTATATATATATATATATATTATTTGATTATAAAAAATATTTAAATATCAAAATATCTCTCTAAAATTACTTTAAAAAATTCCATAATTATATTTATAATACTTTAAAATTACTATAACTTTATAATCTCTTTAAACTCCTTACCGAGTATTAACCTTTAATACCACTTTGGATTTCCAATACCTACCCTATTCAACCTTGGAACTCTCGAGCGGTGAATTTCAAATTCCATTTGCTTATTCAAGAAAAGTCCATCATTTTCCCTTTTTTGTTTTCAATTATTTTTATTAAATTTATATAATTTTTAATTATTTTAATTAAAATTTAATTAATAATATTATTTTAATAATATTAATTATTTATATGTTAATCTTCATTTAACAGCAAAGCAGATCTCCCAGACCAAATTTTTTCTCTGACTATCTTTAAAAGGACAAACACAATAGATCGCGAAGCTAAAATACCAATATCCCAAGAACCAGAAGAGATGAAGGAGATTCAAGATAAAGGCAGTTGGAAGACCGCAGAGAAAAAAAAGAAAGATACATCACCAATCTCACCAAGAAAGACGAGGAGCCAGATAACTAAAAACTAAAAAAAAAATATAGGTCCAATGCCCCAATTTGGTCTCAGTGGACGTTAACCACCACCATCATCATCATCATGTTAAATTATTTAATTCATCAATATTTTATTAATAAAATTAGGTTTAAAATATGACCCCATACCAAACCAAGTACTTAAACTTCAATGATTCAATCTATGCATGTACACAACTTTATTTTTACAATTTGGTTATTAGGTACCAGAAGTGTTACCTTAAATTATTTCTCATAGTTATATATAGGAAGAGAAATCATGTGTATTAATTAGTTATTTATGATTATCAATAGGGAAAATTGTAATTATTTGCAAAAATTATATTTAATAGGAAAAAAACCAAGTACTTAAATTTCAATGATTCAATCTATCCATGTACACAATTTTACTTTTACAATTTGGTTATTAGGTACAAGAGGTGTCATCCTAAATTATTTCTCCGAGTTACATATAAGAAGAGAAATCATTTGTATTAATTAGTTATTTATGATTATCAATAGCTAAAATTGTAATTATTTGTAAAAATCATATTTAATAGGAAAAAATTGTAATTATTTGCAAAAAAATTACAAATTTATTAGAATGTAAATTTTTCATAATGATTAATTTATTTATGCATTCAAAATCTTATTTTAAAAATAGGGACAGTTGTTGTGGTTACGTATTTCTTAAACTTTAGGAGGAGCATTTACAATGATTTTTCTCTCCATAATATTAACATGTTTATGCAGTTTTATTATTCTATAACTCTTTGTTGAATTTGATTTTTTTTTTGTTTGCTTAAGTATGAAATATTGAAATTTAGTATTAAAATTGAATTAAAATTATTATTTGAATAAGGATGTCTAGACAACAAGTAGCTTAAAATTCTCCAAGATTATTGCTCAAAGATGAGTATGATTATTAATACTGACAAGACTAAAGTTATGATAAAAAAAAAATCTAAAACTATCAACTATGATAACTTTATTTATGAAAATAACTATTTGCACACATATATCAAGATTCTCAATTAGAAATATAAGATTAAGAAAAGGATAATTGGAGATGGAAAGCTTATTATGAGCTTGAAAACAATTGTAAGTCAACAAAGCTTTGGGTATGGAGTAAAAGAAAGATCCACTTTGATACTATTGTCACCAGTGTTATTTTATATGGATGTGAGATTTGGGGTTGCACTATATCTAGGGAATTGAAGGAAATACTCCCTACCCTATACTCTTGATTGAAGTTAGACTTTCTTCCATTGAATGCATGACTATGATTTGGTATCTCATGTAAGCTATATAATATGGAAACAAAGAGGTTCCCCAAAATTGCTTAACTCTAGCCAAAATCCCGGCCTTCAGCTCAAGCAAGGCTAGCATAACTAGGAGGAGATGGTCTTGGAGAATGAGGATAATATTAAAAATATTATTACTTCCAAATTTAAGGATAAGTTGTGGGAGCATAAAGAGTTAGAGGGAAAAAGGAAGTTATGGTATTATAAAGAGATGATCAATCCCAATCTATATAACTAGAACTATATTTCACTCTTGACCAAGTGCTAAGAAGAAAATGAACATTGTCAAGATAAGAACTAATTCTCATGACCTTCAAAGTGAAAATAAGAGTTGGTTAATTCCCAAAACATCCTGGCAGTAAAGAGTTTGTTACCTTTGTCACCATAAGAGGGTTGGAGATGAAAACACTATCTTGACTACCCTGGCTCTTACTCACATCGGTTTTGATTTCCAAAAGCTTTCCCACAATGTCAACCTTATTTACTTGTTAAGTCAACAAAATTATGGTGATCTAAAAAAGCTTCTACCCATTCTTTTCAATCATAAAAATAAAATATTAAAAAATCTCAACTAATCTTTTACTTTCTTTAAATTAATAGACCATATTTATTTTAATAAAAGTTAATCCTCAATATTTAATAATTTTAATAATTAAAATTAGGTTACCTAATAACTTTCCCAAATAAAATAATTATTTTATATTTTTACCTACTTTATCATTTTATTTTTACTTTAACGATATTTATAATCGTTAAAATGCTTTCTCTTTACTTTAACCATATTTATAATCTCATAAAATGCTTTCATAGATTTAACTAAGTCAAACCTATGATTACAACCCATTCTTTCTTGTTGTTTTCTGGTAATCAATGCCATCAATCTTCGTAATTTATCGAAATTGGAAGTAAAGATGGAAATTTATAGAAACACCTTCAATTATGTTTCCTATTAATACGCTGCTACTTTTTTTTTTATCGCTCTCTCATAACAAAGTAACAATGGCTTTACGTTTCAATTGATGTGAAAGGTCGTTTAATGTTCTTGGCCCCCACTTGTCCTCCTAAGCCATCTCAATAACCTCTGATATCAATATATAGCTGATCTGCAAGCTTTCAATATACTGCCCATCTGCAGAACATCTGAGAGAATTTTCGCTGTGGATCTGCAGAGGTGGAACATGGGTGGGGCTCCACGATGTGAGAAAATGGGGTTAAAGAAGGGTCCCTGGACTCCTGAAGAGGATCAAATTCTCGTCAATTACATTCTCAAAAATGGGCATGGCAATTGGCGTGCGGTTCCCCAACTGGCTGGTCTGTAATTAATATAAATATATTTTCTGATATTCTCATTTATGTTTACAAGGTATTTCCATTTATATAAACTTCAATTTTGTAATATGCAGGGCTTCCTCGTTGCAGTAAGAGCTGTCGATTACGATGGATGAATTATCTGAGACCTGATATCAAGCGAGGTTCTTTTACAGAAGAGGAAGGGCGGACTATCATTCAGTTGCATGGAATTTTAGGTAGCAGGTAACAAATAAACAAATACTTTTTCCATATTCTCACCAAGGAATACTTTGGTACAATTTATTTATTTGTGTGATGCTTTTAGATGGTCTATGATAGCCTCCAACCTGCCGGGGAGAACAGATAACGAGATCAAGAATTTCTGGAATTCTAAGCTGAAGAAGCGTTTGTTGAAGATGGGACTCGATCCCTCGACACATAAGCCCATAGAAGAAAGCAACCCCAATTCTCCACACGAGTACGAGGCCTGGGCTGTGAGGAGGCACAAGGCACAGTGGGAAAATGCAAGACTCGAAGCAGAAGCTCGCCTCTCCAGGGAATCACTGATTATGTCCTACCACACCAATGGCAGTACAGTGGAAACGACAACAATGCCTAACAATAATCCACCGGCTGATTATTTCTTGAAGATGTGGAATTCAGAAGCTGGTAAGGCTTTCAGGAAGGAGAATCATTATCCCAATGGAGGAGGAGACGATCCCCTTTTATCGTCAGTTTTATCGTCATTGCACCCAGATGATAATGATAATGACGTTGAGAAGGACAACACCTTCCAACAATGCAATTCTGCATCATTTGAATGGATCGGGGACTGCAATGTGGAAACTCCTAAAGTACCTTCATTTGTAGGTAATATGACAAAAGATAAGGCCATCGAGGAACTAGGTTTTCTGGAGCTTCCTCTGGATTTCCTTGATACAGATGACAGCAATGCTAACATTCAGTCAGAATTGAGAAAGGGTTTTCAGCAGCAGGTTACTTCACCATTGCCTGAGTTACTTCAAGAGGATTACTGGAGCAACATGTCGCTTATTGCTCACGCATCTGCATTTTAAGAGTATACACTTGGAGATCTCATTTTTCATAATTCTGGGATGTTTACTGAATCTGCAATTTTGCCCACGCATCTGCATTCTAAGAGCATATACATAGAGATCTCACTTTTCTTCTTTCTCATAATTCAGAGGTATTTAGGGATAGAACTCACTTTTCTTGTTGGTCATAATTCTAGGATATTTACCGAATCTGCAATTTTTTCCATGCATCTGCATCTTGCCCATATATCTGAATTCTAACTCAGAGATCTCACTTTTCTTCTTTACCATATTTCTGAGAAATTTATGGAATCTGCTATCCACATAATGTCAGGAATTATTTTTGAAGTTTGAGATTAAATGGTTTGTATTACTTCTTGTATTCAAAATATAAATATTTGTGTGGAGTTACTTGTAAGTTGCTAAAAAATATGACAATTAGATTAGATTTCAAATTATATATACATTTAAATAAAGTTATTAAGAATGGAATTAACGTAGGTTAAATTCTATATTGTTTTGTTAAGTAGCCAAAATTACTCTCCTGTTTTTGTTAAGGTAGCCAAAATTACTCACATGCGTTTTTGTTAAGGTAACCAAAATTATTCTCTGTTGTTTTTGTTAAGGTGGCCAAAATTACTCTACTGTGGGTTTTTTGGTATATATAAATTCAATAATGAACAGAATGAACAAAAAACAATGCTTTGTTTTTAACTCAGAGAATAATACTCTGTTTTAACACAGGATCTTAACACAGGAAAGCCAAAAAAAAATTGTTTCCAAAGGACAGACTTTCAGCAACACACATAAAAACTTGTATTCATTAAAAGATGACTAATACAAAAGGATCTTTCTCTTAACAGAGGGATTCACCAAGAACTTCCAATTCCATAAAAAAAAATTAATTTGTCCCTTCTAGACACTACTGTGTGTAAAAATTTCTTACATTCACTGTTGTAAAAATCTTCTCATTTCATTCACACTGCTGCCTATTGCTTATTACTTTGCATTACATTTCGTTTTCTCAACAAAAACAAAATATTACATCTGCACTGCTCTGCATTAAAAATTTGACACTGCTGTGTAAAAGATTTTCTTCATTCGCTCCTTACTCACGCGCTCTCCTTCCCTTACATTACATATACAAGCTACCATTACATTACATATACAAAATGAACAACTACAAAATAAAACATAACAATACGTTGACCTATGCCATACTCCTGTGAGCAAATAAAAAACATTAAAATTAAAACTTCTACCTACATTTACGACCACAGTAAATTTTATTAAATGCCTTACTGATAAAACGACGGTCAAAACAAAAACTTCAAGTCAACTCCATGGTGCTGCAGGCCTTTACACAGCTTGATTTCAATCGACGGTGGACAGCCTTCATTTCAATCGAACGGCTATCGCACGGTCAAACCAAATGAACATTACGCTCCAGGAAAAAGGCTGTTTCGAAAATCTGCTTGTGGACACACTTCAGCTGGCATACATTATCGCTGCCCCTCCGAGGAATACCACCGCTTGGTGAAAAGCGGTGCGATAAAAACTGGTTGGTTTTCCTTAATTAAATGCGCAGGTGAAATTACATTTCAACACTCCCCTTTAATTTCAACTGTTGGGTTATCAGTCATACCCAAACATTTCTTCAAAAATTCAAATCTTTTCTGGCCCAATGGCTTGGTCAAAATATCTGTAACCTGCTCCTGAGTCCTGCAATGTTTTAAGACAATTTCTCCATTGTTTACCAATTCCCTGATGTAATGAAACTTTGCGTCAATGTGTTTCATTCTCTTATGAAACACAAAATTCTTGGATAATGCAATAGCTGAGCTATTTTCACAAAAAAGCAGAGTTCCTTTTTCCTGCTCTTGGCATAAGCTCCTTAACATCATTCTCATTGAAATTGTTTGACATGCTGCTGCTGTAGCTGCCACATATTCTGCCTCTGCTGTAGACAACGCTACAATAGGCTGTTTTTTAGAAGCCCATGAAATGACTCCTGAACCCATGTGAAAAACATAACCGGATGTGCTTTTCCGATCATCTACACTTCCAGCCCAATCACTGTCAGTGTATCCAATTAAATCTGAACATTCTGAAACAGTATATAAGATGCCAAACCTTTTAGTACCTTTAACATACCTCAGAATTCTTTTTGCTGCCTACCAATGTGCTTCTTTTGGCCTCTCCAAGAATCTAGAAATTAAACTAACAGCATGCATTATATCCAGCCTAGTTGCAGTCAAATACATGAGGCTGCCAACTATGCTCTTGTACAACCTAGGATCAAAATCCTTCCTGCTGTCCTCTTTGCTGAGTTTTAATCCCATCATTGTGGGAGTGATTACTGCTTTGCTCTCCTGCATATTAAATCTTTCCGACACTTCATTAACATACTTCGCTTGTGAGATAAAAATCCATTTTCTATTTTGTTCTACTTCTATTCCTAAGAAGTATCTCAGCAAACCCATGTCAGTCATTTCAAATTCTTCTTTCATGACTATTTTGAAATTTTCAATAAGATAATCATCATTACCTGTGAAAATAACATCATCAACATATAACACAACAATTAGAATTTTACCATCTTTTTCTTTGATGTAGAGGGTCGATTCTCCCTCACTCTTTTCAAATCCATTTTCCAGTAGATAGGGATCTATCCTACTGTACCACGCTCTTGGCGTTTGCTTCAGCCCATAAAGAGCTTTCTTCAATCTGCACACTTTTTGCTCTTGGCCTTTCTTTTCATAGCTTGGAGGTTGTTCAATGTAAACCTCTTCCATTAACACTCCATTTAGGAATGCTGACTTCACATACATTTGGTAAACTTTCCACTTGTTTTGTGCTACTATGGATAGCACTGCTCTCATGGTTTCCATTCTAGCAACCGGTGCAAAAGTTTCCTCATAGACTCTCCCATACTGCTGCTTATATCCTTTGACAACAAGTCTTGCCTTGTGTCTTTCTATTTTTCCTTCAGCATTACTCTTGGTCTTATAAACCCATTTAACTCCAATGACTTATTTCATTTTGGCAGTTCAACTAAATCCCATGTCTTGTTTCTTTCTATGGCATTGATCTCCTCATCCATAGCTTCTATCTATTTCCTATCCTTAATTGCTTCTTCGAAATGAATAGGGTCATCAACATGACAATATAAAGCAAACAAAGAATTCATACCTTCATCATAAATGTCACTTAAATTTCTATACTTCTTACCTCTTTCATTTGGTGTACAAGTGCTTGAAAACGCACTTGAATTTCCTCCTTGTGGTGTGCTTGGAGAAGCACTTTCATTTCTCCTCAAGGGTGTCTCTTGCTGCTCTTATGTTGGCGCTGTTGTTTGGGGATGTATTTCAGCCATCTCCTCATCATCTTCATCATGTGACAAAGAGCTTTTAACATTCACTGTTTTCTCTATGCTTTCATCCCAAGCTTCCTCCTCAATAAATTGAATATATCTTCTCACAAAAAACTTCTTGGTGGATGGGTTATACAACTTGTAAGCTTTGAATTCCTCACTGTATCCAATGAAAATACATTTCTCCCCTATGTTGTCCAACTTCTTCCTTAGCTAATCTGGAATGTGTGCATAAGCCACACATCCAAAAACTTTCATGTGGGTGACTCCTTGCTTTCTCCCACTCCATGCTTCTTTCGGCACTCTGTTCATGATTTCTTTTGTAGGGCATCTATTCAAAATATACACTGCACAATGTACAACTTTAGCCCAATAATCATTTGGAAAATGCTTTGCCTTTAACATACTCCTCGCCATATCCATGATTGTCCTATTCTTCTTTTCAACAGCTCCATTTTGTTGCAGAGTGTACCTAGTGGTAAACTGTTTATGAATTCCATTTTTCTAAAAAAACGTAGAAATTCTTTGGAGATATACTCACCTCCTCTATCAGTTCTTAGAACTTTGATATGCAACCCACTTTGTTTTTCTAAAAGTGCCTTGAAATTACGAAATTTTTCAAACACTTCACTTTTGTTCTTCAAGAAATAAACCCCAAGTTTTCCTAGTAAAATCATCAATGAATGTTAATATATATTGGCTGCCTACAAGTGATGGAGTTTGCATCGGTCCACATACATCTGAGTGAACGATCTTTAAGGGTGCTTTTGCCCTTATGCTTTTTCCTGATGGAAAACTTTCTCTGTGTTGTTTCCCCAAGATACAACCTTCACAAAGGCTGTCTGGTTTCTCTATCAATGGTAATCCTCTTACCATTCATTTTCTATGCAACAAGCTAAGACCTCCAAAGTTGAGATGTCCAAATATAAAGT
Organism: Pinus taeda; assembly: GCA_000404065.3. Classification (NCBI taxonomy): domain Eukaryota; kingdom Viridiplantae; phylum Streptophyta; class Pinopsida; order Pinales; family Pinaceae; genus Pinus; species Pinus taeda. The sequence continues at coordinate 10,689 of APFE031611965.1, forward strand.
GCCACAACCAATTTTTATCTTTTGGTTTGCTTTGGAAAGCCTCTTGTGTAACTGCTGCAATTTCTACTCCATCTTTTAAATCTACTTTTATCCTGAGAGGGAACATCCTATTCCTTGTCATCTTCACTTCAGCAATACATCATTTACTAGGTTTTCTATCCATGATGGTGTATACATCATTCTCAAAGAAAACATTGTACTCCTTTTGAACAAGTTGTCCAATACTTAAGAGGTTACATTTCATTCCAGGAACATAATAAACATCTGTTATGGTTTTCCTTTCACCTTTCTTTGTTAAGATATTTACCTCTCATTTTCCCATAACAGAAACTTTACTATCAGTCCCAAGTGTGACTTATGACTTCACACTCCGATCTAACTTAGAAAACAAGGCTATGTTTCCTGTCATATGGTTACTGCAATCGGAGTCTAGAAACTATATATCATCACTCTTTGTTTCAGCCATATTACAAGCTAACAACAAATTATCTTGGCTGATATTTTCTCTAGTGAAATTTGCACTAGATCTCTTATTCATATCATGTTGCTTCTTCCTACATTCATTTGCATAATGCCCATATTTTTTATAATAATAACATTGGACATTGGATTTTTCATACCTTTGTCCTTGAGCATGATGTTATCCACTTTGTTGACTGTTGTCTTGGCCTTGGTTCTGATTTGGATTGTTGCCTCTTCCTTGAGTATTTGCTGGACTGTCCCTTCCATCTCTGTTTTGGCTTATGCCTATTCCTCTCTTGTTTCCTATGCCTTGATCTCTTCCTCTTCCAAAGGACATTTAGGTCTTAAAGGCTTGCTCTAGAGATGAGTTTCCATTTCTACTCAATCTCTGCTCATGGGTTATCAGTGATGCATATAGTTCATCAACTGAGAAGTTTGTGAGATCCTTTGTCTCTTCTATGGTGGTGACAATCACATTGAACTTTGAGGGTAGGACCCTCAATAGTTTCTCCACAATACTTCTTTCTTCAAGAATTTCTCCATGAGACCTTATCTGTGTGACCAGACCAATCACTTGTGTGAAGAATGAGTCAATATTGTCTAACTCCTTCATGCACAGATTCTCAAAATATCTCCTCAACAATTGCAGTTTTGTTGTCTTCACTTTCTCCATGCCTTGATAGGCTGTCTTGAGAGTTTTCCATGCTTCTTTGGATGTCTTGGTTGCTGCTATCCTTGGAAACACACTCTCATGCACTGCTTGATATAAGAAGAGGAGGGCTTTAGAATCCTTCTTCTTATAGCTCTTCAATAGCCATTTCTCTACTCGGGTTAAATTATTAAACTGATTTTCATCTGTTGGTTCTTCAAAACCATCTTCAACAAATTCCCATAAGTCTTGTGAGGCAAACAGGGCTCTCATGGTTATTGCCCAATAGTCATAGTTTTTCCCATTAAATTGTGGGAGCTAAGTATTACAAATACCCATGCTAGTGCTGGTGCTGGAGCCAGCCATTCTTGCACTCTAAAATATGCTTCAAAATAATTGACTGTGTATTTAAAATAACTGACTATTTTCAACAGCTACACAGAAAAAAAAAACTTTGAGAAATACCTTGGATTCTTTTCCCTGAGTCTTCACTCTGCTCGAGAAGCTGCTGCAACAAGAAATCCTTCCTTCAGCTTCTTTGACACCTTCTAAGAGCCTGGACAAGCTCTGATACCATGATGGAAATTTCTGATAATTCCATAACAGAATGAACAAAGAACAATGCTCTATTTTTAACCCAGAGAATAATACTCTATTTTAACACAGGATCTTAACACCGGGAAGCCAAAAAAAATTGTTTCGAGAGGACATACTTTCAGCAACACACATAAAAATTTGTATTCATTAAAAATTGCCTAATACAAAAGGATCTTCCTCTTAACAGAGGGATTCACCAAGAACTTCGAGTTCCATACAAAAAAAATTAATCTCTCTTCTGGAAATTTTACACTACTGTGTGTAAAAATTTCCTACATTTACTGCTGTAAAAATCTTCTCGTTTCATTCATGATGCTGCCTGCTGCGTATTACTTTGCATTACATTTCATTTTCTCAACAAAAACAAAATATTACATCTCCACTGTTGTGCATTAAAAATTTGACA
>APFE031611965.1:36763-58225 GCA_000404065.3 Pinus taeda
ATTCCACATCTTGAAGGGGGGATTCCTATACTAGATCAACATGTGGAATCTTCTTCTGAAGAATACTCTCCCCTGCATGAAACTCCAACAACGGATGATGCTTTAAGTGATGTGATTGATAGAATTGGGAGACTCAATCTTGATTCAGTCCCAACTCAATCAACGGAGAAGCCTGGACCATCTCATAAAGGTCCCCCAAAGTGGCTGACAAAGACACTTGAAAGTGTTCATCCTGATGAAGTTGGAAATTCAGGAACCAGAAATTCAAACCGGTAAAATGGAGGTGATGTAGATGACTCTAATTCACCAGTTGATATGGATGTTTCTTATGATTTTGAACCGAACTTGTTTACAGATTTTGAACCAACTTCCTTCAAAGAAGCTACTTCTCATGATGAATGGAAAGAATTGATGCAAAAGGAGTATGATTCCCTCATAAAGAACGGCACTTGGAAGCTGGTTGATCCTCCATCAGGAACCAAACCAATTGGCTGCAAGTGGGTCTACAAGAACAAGTATAAAGCTGATGGCTCACTTCACAAGCACAAAGCTAGGCTTGTGGCAAAAGGTTTTTCACAGAAGGAAGGGGTCAATTATGAGGATACTTTCGCCCCCACAGCAAAATGGGTTACCATCCGGACACTCTTTGCACTAGCAGCTCAGAACGATTGGAAAGTCCATCAAATGAATGTAAAAACTACTTTCTTGAATGGAGATCTAAAAGAGAATGTGTTTATGTCCCAGCCTGAAGGATTTGCTGTGAAAGGACATGAACATAAAGTATGCAAACTTGTGAAGTCCTTGTGTGGTCTCAAACAAGCACCGCGAGCCTAGTATGAAAAACTGACTGAGCATCTTTTGAAACTCAATTTCAAACATTTTGATCTTGATGATGCAACTTTATTTGTCAAGAAAGTTGGCACAATAGTTGTATATCTTGTGGTATATGTAGATGATATTTTCATGACAGGAAACAATGAAAGCTACATTGCATCCATAAAAAAGGAATTGGGCAAAAGTTTTGAAATGACTGATTTGGGCTATGTTCACTACTATTTTGGCATTGAAGTAACCCAACATCAAAAGTCCATATTTCTTTCTCAAAAGAAATACATTGGAGATCTGTTGAACAGGTTTGGCATGACAGAGTGCAATCCTCTTACTACTCCAATGGAACAAAACTTAAAGTCACATCTACTGAAGGAAAGGAATTTGAGGATGCAACAAAGTTTAGACAACTTGTAGGAAGTCTCAACTACCTAACTACTACTAGACCCGACATTTCATTTGCTGTCGGAATCCTCTCCAGGTTTATGCAAAAGCCTTGTGAGGGACATTGGTCTGCTGCAAAAAACGTTCTAAGGTACTTGAAGGGAACTCAAGACTTTGGAATCAAGTATACATAGGTGGACGACTTCACCTTGATTGGATACTCTGATTCAGACTTCGATGGAGACAAAGAAACTGGGGTATCTACTTCAGGATATGTTATGAGTCTTGGATCAGGAGCTGTCTCCTGGAGATCACGCAAATAATCAGTTCTAGTAGATTCCACAACAGAAGCAGAATACGTGGCAGCAGCTTAAGCAACAAAAGAAATTGTGTGGCTCAGGAAAATTCTTGAAGATTTGTAGGTAAAACAAGTACAATCAACTCCACTCATGATTGACAATACCTCTGCAATAAAGTTGGCCAAGAACCCAAAGTTCCATGATCGAACGAAGCACATCAATACTAAATAACATCTGATTCGACATCATGTTGAGGCCAAAACCATCCATCTCCGTCATTGTTCCACAAATGAGCAAATTGCAGACATCTTCACCAAAGAGCTTGGAAGGGAAAAGCTTGAACGATTCAGAATGATGCTTGGACTCACCAACATCCCTTCAGATTAAGGGGAGGGGGGGGAGAATGTTGACACCTAATCCTTGTGATTGGGTGAATTATTGTAAATAGATAGATAGGAAATATGAACAGTCATCGGGAGACGAACTGAACAGTCTCTCCCTCATGTATATAATGAGGACCTACTTGATGGAATAATACAATCAAATATTTCTACCCTATGGAGTTACTGCTTGTCCCGACATTTTCTTACTTCGTTGTTTTGTATTTTATGTTGTTTTTGGGGGGTTTCTATTCTTTGATGTCTAAGAATGTACAAGCTAAAACTATGAGAAAATTTAAGTGAATTTAATGAATTTTAAAGGAAAGGAAATGTTCCTAAGTTAATGTAATGTCCTAAAAATGGACCAAGAACTATTGGCTAGTTAGAACCTATAATGAAAATAGAGCATCTATCTTATCTTATCATTAGTCCTAATCCATGGATATAATTCTTAAAACCAAGAATGAAATTGATGCAGAAGGTAACTCAATAATTGCATTCATTAAACATTCAACCATTCAATTTTGGAATATGATCAAATCAACGTCCTTGAAATGATTATAAGGAATATCAGTGATGCAACTAAGTGAGGATTTGAAAGAAAAAAGGTAAAAGCATGTAAAACTAACTGTAAACAACTAATATATTTTTTACTTTCTCGAACATTCAAATGTGAAGCATTACCCTCTTGAATGTTGTGCAAGAAATCAATTATACCTTAGTTCCTAAGTTCCTAGGAAAATAACAATGTACTAAGTAAATTCAATCACTGTATGAATTAGAGATTTAACCATTTAGTTTAGGATCATTATCATCTTGAAATTACTTTTGAAAACATCCATTAACACAGTTAATTGACAATTATGTTCTAAGAAAATGAATGACAAAACAGTAAGAAAACTAAGCAATTGTATATTCTTATTACTTCAATCTTAATTTAGTTTGGAAACAGAGTCATTTTTCTCCACGAAATATATTAGAAGAACAAGGTTGCACAATTGTGATTTATCATTATGCTAATGATTAAAAACTGAAATGAAATATCATCCTACTTTAGAAAACAATTTTTCTGAAAAGAGAGTAATGGAAATTGAACTAAAAACAACAAATGAAAAACCTCCTTCAGTGCAGGGGCACTATGCAACTGATGTGGCTGGAATGCTAGCTAGTTAAGGATGCACTTTAAACGATCATTGGCAACACGAAATTTGTATTATGAAAAAAACAAAGTCTAAATACAGAGTATCAACAAAAAGCCTGAACTTAACACGTAATTCCTTCTAACTTCTCCCTTCCTCTTAGTTCCATGCAACCGATATTTAAAGGAAAGTAACATAACTATTTATGAGATAAACTTGCAACAGGTGGCTAATTGGAATTGAATTTAACATGATTTTTAATGAGATAAACTTGCTACAGGTGGCTAATTCGAATTGCAATAGGACTATTTAAACTTTTGATTAGCTACAGGTGGCTAATTCGAATTAGATTTGCAACAAAATTGTTAGACTTTTGATTAGCTATGAAAGAGAAAATCAAGAGTCCTACTGCTTTTGGATAACGAACTTTGACTCCATCTTTGACCATGACCTTAGGCTTGCTTTTCCATCGATCTGGACCGAGTGAATAGGATAGAATCCATGTGGAGATGATTCTAGAAATGCCCATGTGGACCAATTCTTCATTTGACACCTGGAACCTGCCAAACCATGAGAGTAGCTATGGAATCCATAGTTAGCTACAGAATAAGCTGTGTTCTGTAGTTAATTTGAAAAAATCTATTCAAATAGCAAGAACATCAAAATATAATATGGCGATCATTTTAATGCTTTCCTTAAGACAAAACTTATCATTTATCATTGGTTGGGTCTGTAATCTTATGCGAAAGTGAGGGAAACAGGTGAGAAAAAAATGTCAAGGAGAGGGTAATTCTGAGGTTCAACACTTTCAAGTGGCCCCTATGTAAATATAATGTTCCCAAAGAAGATAGAAGTGAGTAAATATTCACAAGAGTTGAAAAATCTAGAGATGCACAACAAACATAGAAATAAACATTTGAATGGAATATTCTTGCCAGAAAACACCAAAGGTTCCATAATCACCTTTGAGGAGATCATTAGTTTCACCATTTATTGGAGTTTCATAGTTTAATCATTGAGGCTGAATTTTAGGAATGGATAAAGGTTGCACTACTTTCAAATATATTTTTACACCAATATTCAGTTCCACAATGTTCTACAACAAGCTATAAAACAAAAAATATGATACAACAATAAATATTTGTTCATAAACATGAAAAAATGATGTGAAAAGAAAAATACTTGAAGTATTTGTGTTCTTGAACTAGAGAGAGTATGCACAGATTCCGGTCTATATAGTTGCTACTAGGAATTCACCAACCCACGTTTCCAATAGAATGTTCCAAATTGTCAAACATTCCAGGAAACATATCACTATGAGAAAATAAATCACATGCCGCAAATTGTTCATTAACATCGTTGTGTCCATCTTCTAATGTTGCATTTCTTCCATTGTTTAAAAGTGACTCATGGTTGTCGCTTGTATGGCCACTCTCATTGCAAACACAATGTTTAGAATACTATTGTCAGAAAAGTTTGGAAAGACAAAACATTTTGGACACACTCAACATCCATCAAAAGAAATTGATGCAGGTGCATTAGGCCGAGCACATAAAAATGATAAGTTATTAAACTCATACCAAGAGCCTAACAATGTGATGGATTGATCACATGTCAAGGCTAGAACATTTTAAAGTTTATTTGTGAAAATGTTTTTGATATTCAGTTAAGATTAGTTAGGAATATCTAATGTGATGCAGGAAAGTGTTCCCTTTACGGACAGAGGCAACCCCTCTAGCCCTAGAGTGGGTCTAGTCACAAACAAGGACAGATCAACAATAGCTTTCCTTAAATAGTCATAGTTGAAGGCCTACCTCAATTGGTGGTCGATGGAGTTCCATTGCGCTGCTCCAGCTTTAGCTTCCTTTTCCTCAACGAGTGATCAACCTAAAACAATGCAAAGGAAATACAACAAAGCACATAACTGGAAAACAACAATGATCTATTTACTCACGAAGTCAAGAACTCATGAGCTATCAAGTAAATTACATACAAGACATAGGAAAACATCATTGATTGTATTAATAATGAAATAAAAGCAATCTTACAACCAAAGTCTTGATTTCACAAGCCTTCTCAAAGGAATCCAACCAACATGTTCTTCAAGCATTCACCCTTTGAAGATGGATCTCCCAACATACAAAGTCTCTCTCTCACTCATAAGTTTTTCATCAAGTCAAGGGCACTTCACAACCTTCCACAAGTTATCACCACTCTCACACTTGTTCACACCCACACCAGCTATCTATCAAAAGCACTAACAACACTGCTCAATCCAAGAATTTACCAACTACTAAAAAAAATAGTTGATCATATCAAAGGTGAGTGTTTAAATAGGAGAAGGAGTCTCCATGAAAGGTGGAAGAGATAGCTTATCACCAAGGAAGGTAACACAATTGACGGAACTGCCATGCCAGAGAAGGAAGTGTGACGCACACTATGCCAATAACCAGGTCTGGAGTCATCCAGAAGGCTGACTGTTGGAACAAATTCACCCAATCTGGATCATCGCGAGTACATAACTGAGCCTTAGCACTCACATTGCTAGTGAGTAGTGTAGCCAGTCAGATCATCACTAAAGATCACAAGTAACCTCGCGCTGGAGCATGAAATTGGACCATTGCGGGAATCAAATGTACTTCCGTGCTGGCAACACGGCTAGACTATTTATGAGCGCCCTTCAACACATATATTAAATCCATGGTCACGATGAGGCAGATAACTTAGGAAAAGGGGGTCAATTGGGTCAATTAGAAACTGTGTAACAGATGCCCCCTAAAGTATGAAGCTCGAGAGAGTGGGAGGGGTGAAATGCTTTTCAAAAATAAATGAGCTGGAACACCATCTGGAAGAACCTGCAGGCGCAAGTACAACTGATATCTCTGATAGTGAAATACATGTAGTCTAGGCATGGACGCAGCCATCCAAAAGACATACCAACTAGGTCTGTGGTATGGATGCAGCCATCTAGCTAATAGGACCATGATAGTGATAAAGGTATGGTTGCAGCCATCCATGAAGACTCAGGCATGGTCGCAGCCATCCATCAATGAGTCATGTAATCACAAACCAAAACACGCAGCCCAAACATGTGTGATCTGAGTGCGGGGTCTTGAACCCAACCGATCATAGTACAAATTCTAACATGCGAATAGAGGTGCTGAAGTCGAGCATGATAGAGAATCACTTGATTACTAGTCGATGATGTAAACCATTAACAAGCACGAGAGAAACCACTAATAATGCCAATGGTTCTCAAGGTACTGTTCAGTACAATCCACGAAGTGTGAAGAATGAGTTGAAGTCGAACACTCGTGGAATCACCCAATCAACGACCAATGATGTAAGTCGATCATCAGGCGCAAAGAAATTGCCATTGAGGCATACAAGCTCCAAGGTACCAAAAGGTATCTCTAGATCAATCTCCTAGAAAATGATATGATGTCGACAGGAGACGACCTGTCGCAGGGGGGCCATAATGTTTCCCCCATCAATGACACAAGACAAGGAACAAGCGGTAGATGGTGAAACAGAGTATCAGATGAAAAATGAGGGTGTAAACTGTAGAAGGATTATACTCTTGAACATATCAGTGACACGACTCTGGAGGGTGGCAACTTAATGGAGACAACATGGATTAGATGGAATGAGGCTAAATGACAATCCAAACCCGCAGAAGGCCAAATGACGATGTATGGATATCCCAACCCGACAAGAAGCAAAAGTGTCGATGTTCAAGAGTGACTAGCTGCCATAGACAATCAATGAGGATTTCCAAATTTCCCCCCACCATTGCTAGCAAGTACCCCAATTATATTTGAAGACAAGCTTGAAGGGGATAGAATATGCCTGTAATATAAGTTCGACCTTCGGTCCAATCCAAACTAATAATAGTTTAACGAGCCCTAGGGAGGAGAAGCTTGAGTCTCGTCATGGTGACGAGTCCAATGTCGTCAGGGTTTAACAAGTCCTACATAGGTAAAACTCAGAGTCTTTTTCATGTTTAGAGAGTTTGAAAAAGACACGGAAAAGAAAACTCCAGGGGGCCCTTTTTCCTAAAGTTGTGTCTCTTGAGCCTGAAAAAGCATAAAACGATACTCGAAAGAACTGCTTGACCATTACGATCAAGGAGTACTTTTCGTGATTAGTGACCTCGACCCGAAAAAGTAGAAAAGTGATCAAAACGATGCTGTTTCGTAACCAATAACGAGCCTGAAATGACAAAAGCCTAGCAATCTTTTCATGCTTACATGGTCGGAAAAGAGCTTAAAGCAAACCGCCTCTCATTTCATTTAACGAGTCGAAAGGGAAAACTCGGCAATATTTTCATCTTTTACAAGTCAGAAAAGAGCTTAAAGGTGACTCGTACTGGAGGAATGAGTGGTATAATGGGTAGCAACTGGTTCCGGCAATGGTGGAACTGCTCAAAACATGTAATGGTCAAGAGGTTGGCTAATAAAACCACTCATCACTGCAGTTCCTCAGGAAAGGAAAAACAACCAAGTGAAAGTATATGATTGGCCAAAGAGATGGTGGCAATGGAATGAAATGACCAAGGCTCATCTAAAAGAATTTAGCGCATAAATGGTAATCACGAGATATAAATCAGGTATGGGTTCATTTTTACACAAGCTTGAACCATGGAGAACTCTACTTGGATTCAGTTTCATGTTTACACAAGCTTGAAATGAAAAACTGTTCTTGTTATGAGTTCGCATGCCCACAGACATAATGATGAAAATCGAGGTACATACCCCCCAAGCTTCATTACATTCAATGAGGTGGATGGAATGAAGGTTCAATTGCAAGATCTGGTAAAGAATCAACTTGGATTTGACAAGATCTTAAGAAAAGACTCGATTTGGAAAGGGAGTTGTTTCATTTTTTAATGAGGTTGACACAGTAAAAGAACTATCCTCATAACCCTTGTTTCATTTTTTGAACGAGCTTGACACAATATCAGGAACTTTGCTCAACACCCTTGTTTCATTTTTTAAACAAGCTCGACACAAGATCAGGAACTATTCTCAATACCCTTGTTTCATTTTTTAAATGAGCTCAACACAAGATTAGGAACTATGCTAGAGACTCCTTGTTTCATTTTTTAAACGAGCTCGACACAAGTTCAGGAACTATGCTCGAGACTCCTTGTTTCATTTTTTAATGAGCTTGACACAAGACAAGGAACTATACTCCAGACCCCTTGTTTCATTTTTTAACGAGCTTGACACAAGGCAAGGAACTGTGCTCAGGACTTCTATTCATGGGCCAGATGAGAACATGGCTCCCAAGAGGTCTTCGCTAGATGGAAGAAATGTATTCTGGGAGGAACACATGTCATGAGGCACAAATGACATATCAGGTTCCAATGCCCACAGTACATGATGTACGAGACCATCTGCATGATCATCAACTGAGGCAGAGAAGGAATAGGTAGCCACATAATTGACCTATGGTAAGGAAGGTATTGCTTGTGAGCAAGAACTGAGAGGGGATGACAGTTGCGCAGGAGGCACTGAGGGACTAAAGAATGATAATTGATCAATAGTCACCATTCTTCCATCGTGTGGAAAACAAGCCACACGGAAAAGTGAAGAAAAAAGAGTTCCCTTGGCATAAACATAGTCACGGCCAAGGAGAAGACTGAAATCTAAAACACCTTGGACAACCATGATGTCTATATAGATGGTTTTGCCCCCCAAAGTAACAGGAAACTTTGGGAGGATCCATATAGGTTGACAGGTTCCTCCATCAAATGCCAACAGATTCTGCATGACTGTTTCAAGCTAAGGGGAGCCCAAAGCTTGCCAAGTAGTGAAAGGCATGAGACTAACTGACGCACCCTGATCCAAGACAGTGCCAGCTACTGCCTTATCATAGGCATGTACTGTAATCTAGAAAGGCACATGGGATGGAAGGTGGAATGCAGTCAAATGACTCCAGTCAAAGGAAATGACCGAACTACTTGGTGGGGGAATCGTATGATTGCCCACTTGCTCTATAGGAACCAAAGAAGGGCCCTCTTGACCAGTGGGGACAGGAGGGTCGTTTTCAAACTCAAGAGAATATGACGAGATGAGGAGAACATGAGCATGATGCTCTTTCGAAACAGAGTGATCAACAGGTGGTGAACCTGAGTCGACACTCTCTCCGACCAATGGTTGGTTTGGAACAGGCTTAGCACAGCCAAGTTCGGAGAGAGGAGGATGGACAAGAGAAGAATCTAAGTCAATCTCTTGGTCAATGGGGAGAGGGTCTGAAGAGATCCTTTGACAACCAATGGGAAGTTGGGGTGAAGAAGCTGTAAGACTTTCCAAAACGACGGAAGCTTTATCCATGAGCAGACAAAGGTGAAGGGGATGGTTCCCTTCACATAGTCTATAGGGGAATTGAATATTCCCTTTCTTCTTACCATTGTTAGTTGATAGGGTAGCATTGCCATGAGCTCCAAAGGATGATGAGGGATGAGTCGGATTGCAGGACCATACTTCTAAGATCCTAGGAATGCCAGGACAATCACGAAGAAGATGGTCACAATTGCACAATTTACAAGGAAACTTAACCTTTCGTGGAGGAGCAGAAGGTGGTCTGACCTAAGATGTACTCGAAGCAGTAGCTGCACAGGTGGCCTCATGCTTATTGGACTTCTTCTTCTTCTTCATCTTCTTCTTCTTCTTCTTAGTCTCCTAGTTACTAGATGTGAAACTTTCACCAGGCGAAGGAGGAGAGGAGGAAGAAATAGGGGAAGAAGGCATAGGCTCAACCTTGGAATCAACGTGCCATGGTTCAGACGAAGGAGATGGGGGAACAGGAGTCATGACACTCGGGACCACCGAGGTTGAAAATAACCACACAGGAAAACCGATGGTTAACCCAGGCAAAGAAAATGTTGCCATATATGGAGCAGCGACATTTCCAAATGAAGGAAACGGACCAGGACTTCCATCTAGGGGAAAACCTTGGCCGACAGACTCGGGGAATGTTGCCATCAAGAACAAGCCTAAAAAACACTCTTCTCACAACCAAGAACTCGAATTGTTACCAGGAATATTTTGTCAGCAGTAAATTTTATGATGCAGGAACAAAGCTTGACCTTTTCATGTCTCAAGAGTCGAGAAAAGGACGGAAAGATGACTCTAGTCGCCTTCGAATATTTAATGAGCCTGAAGTGACAAGTGCCCAGATGGACCTTTTCTTTTAGGGAGTCTGAAAAGGAATGAAAGTGACTACTCTGGAAAACTAGGCAAAAGGTTTACCAAACAATCCGTAAAACTACATAAACACCTTGGAAGTCGTATGAAAACCAAGGACTTTCTATACGGCTGTCAATCTTCCTGAATGCTATGTTCGGTGCGTTTGGTTTGCAAGGCAGCAGACATGGCTTCCTAAGGATAGAGGATGATAACCTAGTGGGGTCTCCCAACATATACTCAACAATACATGGGAGCACAATTCCGTACTAGACCGCTATTGAGTCACAGAAGGAGGAATCACCCAAACTTGAGTGAGAACAATAGTGACTAGGTTTAAGGACACTGGAGCACGTCTCTAGCCTAGACCTCTAAATAAAGAGCGTTATGTTCCAACGCGTTGTTAGATTTATTCATTTCATTTTAAAGTTGATCTTGAATTATGTTTCAGTTTTCAGGCCCTACTGTATGTATACAACAAAACCTAGGATGCAACTAAAATGAATGAAATATCCTTTTAATTCAATGAACACCTACCTACAAGAGGGTAGAGAGATTGTTCCCAAACCAAGAAAAACAAGCTGAACAAATGCAATCACACAATGCATACAGGCATCAATCCCTATAGTCCATGGGTACTACTAATGAGAGATTTTATCATTCGCTTTTCAATATGCAACTTTGAAATGAAAATTCACCTTCATTTTCACACACTAAATGAATACAGTCTTTTGATTTTTTTATGTTTTCAAACTCAAAGAATGAAACAACCAAGTGTGAAAGAACCAGTTGTCCAAACAATCGTGATCTATGTTCGATAGTGAAAAGAAATCGAATCAATACCAAATACTGGTTCAATAACTGTTACTAAAAATCAACCAGAAACAAAGAATAAGGAAGGCTCAATCAGACCAGCAAGAAAGTTGTAAATGAATCTTGAGCAACCAGCAACCAAGACAATTGATCCAAGAAACTTGAAATAATGAACTAGGTCATGCAGGCAAAATGGCAAGATTCATTCAACAAAGCCAAAGAAGGAGTGCCTTGACCATAAACAGTGAAAAACAAATGACCGACCAAGCGGAAAAGGTAAGGGATCAAAAGGATTGGGAAACTCAGGAGGCAGAATTGAGAAAATCAATACTACAGGTATCGTCACGAGTACAACACTAGTAACTAGCGCTGATAAGCAGCTAGCTGTAGCAACAGGGTGTTGTCAGTGCGGAAGTACACAACTTTCCTGCGATGATCCGATTTCTAGGATCGTCGTGACTGTGTGATGTTATTCAGTGACGCACAAGGTTTTACAAAAGCATGATCGCGATGTTAGCGTGACTGTTAGACTAAGTTCCGCGTTGATGCAAAAAACAATGGTAAACAAGCCAAAAAGTCCCAAACCAAAACCAGCCAATCTAACAAATAATAGAAGGACCTCCCAGATCAATCCAGGTGACCCAGAAGACTACTAATTAATCCCCAAAAACAAAGAGAGACCACATCAAAATTAAAACAAAAGCAAAGAGAAGAACATAGGATAGACTCCCTAGTGGAGTCGCCAATTTGTGATGTAGGAAAGTGTTCCCTCTGTGGACAGAGGCAACCCCTCTAGCCCTAGAGTGGGTCTTGTCACAAACAAGGATAGATCAACAATAGCTTTCCTTAAATAGTCATAGTTGGAGGCCTACCTCAACCGGTGGTTGATGGAGTTCCATTTCATTGCTACAGCTTTTTCTTCCTTCTCCTCAACGAGTGATCAGCCTAAAACAATGCAAAGGAAATACAACAAAGCACGTAACCAGAAAACAAAAATGATCTATTTACTCACAAAGTCAAGAAGTCATGAGCTATCAAGTAAATTACATACAAGACACAGGAAAACATCATTGATTGTATTAATAATGAAATAAGAGCAATCTTACAACCAAAGTATTGATGTCACAAGCCTTCTCAGAGGAATCTAGCCAGCATGTTCTTCAAGCATTCACCCTTTGAAGATGGATCTCCCAACATACAAAGTCTCTCTCTCACTCATAATTTTTTCATCAAGTCAAGGGCACTTCACAACCTTCAACAAGTTATCACCACTCTCACACTTGTTCACACCCACACTAGCTATCTATCAAAAGCACTAACAACATTTCTCAATCCAAGAATTTACCAACTACTAAAAAACTAGTTGATCATATCAAAGGTGAGTGTTTAAATAGGAGAAGGAGTCTCCATGAAAGGTGGAAGAGAGAGCTTATCACCAAGGAAGGTAGCACAATTGACGAAACTGCCATGCCAGAGAAGGAAGGGCAACACAAACTATGCCAACAACTAGGTCTGGAGTCATCCAAAAGGCTGACTGTTGGAACAAATTCACCCAATTTGGATCATCGCGAGTACATAACTGAGCCTTAGCAGCTGATATCACTAGTGAGCAGTGTAGCTAGTCAGATCATCGCTAAATATCACAAGTAACCTTGCGCTGGAGCATGAAATCGGACCATCGCAGGAATCAGATGTACTTCCATTCCAGTAGTGCGGCTGGACTGTTTATGAGCGCCCTTCAGCGCGTATATTAAGACCATAGTCGTGATGAGGAAGATAACTTAGGAAAATTGGGTCAATTGGTAGCATAAGAGAGCATTTGTTCAGTATGAGCATGTTAGACTTGGACACATGACACAGTAGAAGGACTGGGAGTGAAGGTAGTGACAAATTACTATGTAAGAGATGCCCCCTAAAGTATGAAGCCCGAGAGAGTGGGAGGGGTGAAATGCTTTACAAAACCGACTGAGCTGGAACACCATCTGGAAGAACCTGCAGGCGCAAGTACAACTGATATCTCTGATAGTGAAATACATGTAGTCTAGGCATGGATGCAGCCATCCAAAAGACATACGAACTAGGTCTGTGGTATGGACGCATCAATCTAGCTAATAAGACCATGATAGTGATAAAGGTATGGTCACAACCATCCATCAATGAGTCATGTAATCATGAACCAATCCACGCAGCCCAAACATGTGTGATCTGAGTTCAGGGTCTTGAACCCAACCAATCATAGTACAAATTCTAACATGTGAATAGAGGTGCTGAAGTCGAGTATGATAGAAAATCGCTTAATTACCGGTCGATGATGTAAACCATTAACAAGCGCGAGAGAAACCACCAATAATGCCAATGGTTCTCAAGGTACTGTCCTATACAATCCACAAAGTGTGAAGAATGAGTTGAAGTCGAACACTCGCAGAATCACCCAATCGACGACCAATGATATAAGTCAACTGTCAGGCGTGAAGAACTTGCCATTGAGGCATGCAAGCTCCAAGGTACCAAAAGGGATCTCTAGATCAATATCCTGGATAATGAGCTGATGTTGACAGGAGATGACCTATCGGAGGGGGGGCATAATGTCTCCCCCATCAATGACACGAGACAAGGAACAAGCGATAGATGGTGAAACAAAGTATCGGAGGAAAACGAGGGTGTAAACTGCAGAAGGATTATACTCTTGAACATATTGGCGACATGACTCCAGAGGGTGGAAGCTTAATGGAGACAGCATGGATCAGATGGAATGAGGCTAAATGACAATCCAAACCCACGAAAGGCCAAATGACGATGTATGGATATCCCAACCCAACAAGAAGCAAAAGTGTCGATGTTCAAGAGTGACTAGCTGCCATAGACAATCAATGAGGATCTCCAAATTTTCCCCCACCATTGCTAGCGAGTACCCCTATTATTTTTGAAGACAAGCTTGA
Organism: Pinus taeda; assembly: GCA_000404065.3. Lineage (NCBI taxonomy): Eukaryota > Viridiplantae > Streptophyta > Pinopsida > Pinales > Pinaceae > Pinus > Pinus taeda. Next base: position 50,736 of record APFE031611965.1, read on the forward strand.
AGGGGATAGCATATGCTTGTAATATAAGTCTGACCTTCGGTCAAATCCAACCTAGTAATAGTTTAACGAGCACTAGGGAGGAGAAGCTCAAGTCTCGTCATGGTGATGAGTCCAATGTTGTCAGGGTTTAACGAGTCCGACATAGGTAAAACTCAGAGTCTTTTTCATGTTTAGAGAGTTTGAAAAAGACACAGAAAAGAAAACTACAGGGGGGTCCTTTTTCATAAAGTTGTGTCTCTTGAGCCCGAAAAAGTATAAAACAATACTGGAAGGAGCTGCTTGATCATTACGATCAAGGATTACTTTTCGTGATTAGTGACCTCGACCCGAAAAAGTAGAAAAGTGATCAAAACCACGCCGTTTTGTAACCAATAACAAGCCTAAAACGACAAAAGCCCAACAATCTTTTCATGTTTACACAGTCAGAAAAGAGCTTAAAGCAGACCCCCTCTCATTTTGTTTAACGAGTGGAAAGGGACAACTCGGCAATCTTTTCATCTTTTACGAGTCAGAAAAGAGCTTAAAGGTGACTTGTCCTGGAGGAACGAGTGGTATAATAGGTAGCAACTGGTTCCGGTAATGGTGGAACTGCTCAAAACATGTAATGGTCAAGAGGCTGGCTAATAAAACCACTCATCGCTGTGGTTCCTCAAGAAAGGAAAAACAACCAAGTGAAAGTATATGATCGGCCAAAGATATGGTGGTAATGGGATGAAACAACCAAGGCTCATCTAGTAGAATTTAGCAGATAAATGACAATGACGAGATGTAAATCAGGTATGGGTTCATTTTTACACAAGCTTGAACCATGGAGAACTCTACTTGGATACGGTTTCATGTTTACACAAGCTTGAAATGAAAAACTGTGCTTGTTATGAGTTTGCATGCCCCCGAGCATAATGATGCAAATTGAGGTACATGCCCCCCAAGCTTCATTGCATTCAATGAGGTGGATGGAATGAAGGTTCACTTTCAAGATCTTGAAAAGACTCGACTTGGATTTGATGAGATCTTAAGCGAAGACTTGATTTGGAAAGGGAGTTGTTTCATTTCTTAATGAGGTTGACACAGCAAAAGAACTATCCTCATAACCCTTGTTTCATTTTTGAACCACAAGATCAGGAACTATGCTCGACACCCTTGTTTCATTTTTTAAATGAGCTCGACACAAGATCAAAAACTATGCTCGAGACCCTTGTTTCATTTTTTAAACGAGCTCAACACAAGATCAGGAACTATGCTCGAGACTCCTTGCTTCATTTTTTAAACGAGCTCGACACAAGATCAGGAACTATGCTCGAGACTCCTTGTTTCATTTTTTAACAAGCTGGACACAAGACAAGGCACTGTGCTCGGGACCCCTTGTTTCATTTTTTAATGAGCTTGACACAAGACAAGGAACTATGCTCGGGACTCCTGTTCATGGGCCAGATGAGAACATGGCTCCCAAGAGGTCTTCACTAGATGGAAGAAATGTACTCTAAGAGGAACACATGTCATGAGGCACAAATAACAGATCAGGTTCCAATGCCCCCAGTACATGATGTACGAGACCATTTGCATGATCATCAACCGAGGCAGAGACAGAATGGGTAGCCACATAATTGACCTGTGGCAAGGAATGTACTGCTTGTGAGCAAGAACCGAGAGGGGATGACAACTGCGCAGGAGGCACTGGGGGACTAAAGAATGATAATTGATCAATAGTCACCATTCTTCCATCGTAAGGAAAACAAACCACACGGAAAAGTGAAGAAACAAGAGCTCCCATGGCATGAACATAGTCACGGCCAAGGAGAAGACTGAAATCTAAAACACCTTGGACAACCATGACATCTATATAGACAATTTTGCCCCCCAAAGTAATAGGAAACTTTGGGAGGATCCCTAAAGGTTGACAGGTTCCTCCGTCAAATGCCAACAAATTCTGCATGACTGGCACAAGTTGTGGGGAGCCCAAAGCTTGCCAAGTAGTGAAAGGCATGAGACTAACTGACGCACCCTCATCCAAGACAATGCCAGGTATTGCCTTATCATAGGCATGTACTGTAATCTGGAAAGGCACATGGGATGGAAGGCAGAATGTAGTCCACTGACTCCAGTTGAAGGAAATGACCAAACTACTTGGTGGGGGAATCATATGATTTCCCCCTGCTCTATCGGAACCGAAGAAGCACCCTCTTAACGAACGGGGATAGGAGGGTCATTTTCGGACATAGGAGAATCTGACGAGACGAGAAGAACTTGAGTGACACTCTTCCAAAACAGAGTGATAAACAGGTGGTGAACCCAAGTCGACACTCTCTCCGACCAATGGTTGGTGTGGAACAGGCTTAGCACAGCCAGGTTCAAAAAGAGGAGGACGGACAAGAGAAGAATCTAAGTCAATCTCTTGGTCGATGGGGAGAGGGTCTAAAGAGAGCCTCTAATAACCAATGGGAAGTTGGGGTGAAGAAGCTGTAAGACTTTCCAAAACGGCGGAAGATTTATGCATGAGCGGACAAAGGTGAAGGGGAAAGTTGCCTTCACACAGTCTACAAGGGAATCAAATCTTCCCTTTCTTCTTACCATTGCCAGTTGATGGGGTAGCATTGCCATGAGCTTCAGAGGATGATGAGGGATGAGACGGATTGCAGGACCATACTTCTAAGATCCTAGGAATGTCAGGACAATCACGAAGAAGATGGTCACCCTTGCACAATTTACAAGGAAACTTAACCTTCCGCGAAGGAGCGGAAGGTGGTCCGACCTGAGATGTACTCGGAGCAGTAGCTGCACAAGTGGCCTCGTGCTTATGAGACTTCTTCTTCTTCTTAGTCTCATAGTTACTAAATGTGAAACTTTCACCAGGCGAAGGAGGAGAGGAGGAGGAAGAAACAGGGGAAGAAGGCGTAGGCTCAACCTTGGAATCAACGTGCCATGGTTGAGACGAAGGAGACGGTGGAACAAGATTCATGACATTCGGGACCACCGAGGTTGAAAATAACCACACGAGAAAACCGATGGTTAACCCAGGCAAAGACAATGTTGCCATATACGGAGCACCAACATTTCCAAATGAAGGAAACGGACCAGGACTTCCATCTGAGGGAAAACCTTGGCCACTAGACTCGGGGAATGTTGCCATCGAGAACAAGCCTAAAAAACACTCTTCTCACAACCAAGAACTCAAACTTTTACCAGGAATATTTTTTGGGCAGTAAATTTTATGATGCAAGAACAAAACTTGACCTTTTCATGTTTCAAGAGTCGAGAAAAGGACGAAAAGATGACTCTAGTCACCTTCGAATATTTAATGAGCCTGAATTGACAAGTGCTCAGATGGACCCTTTCTTTTAGGGAGTCTGAAAAGGAACAAAAGTGACTACTCTGGAGAACTAAGCAAAAGGTTTACCAAACAATCCATAAAACTACATATACACCTTGGCAGTGGTATGAAAACCAAGGACTTTTCGTACAGCAGTCAATCTTCCCGAATGTTGTGTTCGGTGTGTTACAGTTTGCAAGGTGGCAGACACGGCTTCCTAAGGATAATGGATGATAACCTAGTGGGGTCTCCCAACATATACTTGACAGTACATGGGAGCACAATTCCGTAGTACACTGCTATTGAGTCATAGAAAGAGGAATCACCCAACCTTGAGTGAGAACAATAATGACTAGGTTTAACGACGCCGGAGCACGTCTCTAGCCTAGACCTCTAAATAATTAGCGTTATGTTCCAATGCATTTTTAGATTTATTCAGTTCATTTTAAAGTTGATCTTGAATTATATTTCAGTTTTCAGGCCCTACCGTATGTATACAACAAAACCTAGGATGCAGCTAAAATGAATGAAATATCCTTTTAATTCAATGAACACCTACCTACGAGAGGGTAAAGAGATCGTTCCCAAACCAAGAAAAACAAGTTGAACAAATGCAATCACACAATGCATACAGGCATCAATCCCTACAGTGCATGGGTACTACTAATGAGAGATTTTATCATTCGCTTTTCAATATGAAACTTTGAAATGAAAATTCACCTTCATTTTCACACACTAAATGAATACAGTCTTTTGATTTTTTTTATGTTTTCAAACTCAAAGAAAGAAACAAGCAAGTGTGAAAGAACCGGTTGATCCAAACAATCGTGATCTATGTTCGGTAGTGAAAAGAAATCGAATCAATACCAAAGACTGGTTCAATAACTGTCGCTAAAAATCAACCAGAAACAAAGAATAAGGAAGGCACAATCAGACCAGCAAGAAAGCTGTAAATGAATCTTGAGCAACCAACAACGAAGATAATTGATCCAAGAAACTTGAAATAATGAACTAGGTCACACAGGCAAAATGGCAAGATTCATTCAACGAAGCCAAAGAAGGAGTGCATTGACCATAAACAGTGAATAACAAATGACTGAGCAAGCGGAAAAGGCATGGGATCAAAAGGACTGGCAAACTCAGGAGGCAAAATTGAGAAAATCAATTCTACAGGTATCGTCACGAGTACAACACTAGCAACTAGCGCTGATAAGCAGCGAGCTGTAGCAACAAGGCACTGTCAGCGTGGAAGTACACGACTTTCCTGCGATGATACGATTTCTAGGATTTTTGTGACTGTGTGATGTTATTCAGTGACGCACAGGGTTTCACAAAAGCGTGATCATGATGTCAGCATGAGTGCTAAAGTAAGTTCTGCGATGATGCAAAAAACAATGGCAAACGAGTGAAAGACTCCCAAACCAAAACCAGCCAATCTAACAGATAATAGAAGGACTTCCTAGATCAATATAGGTGACCTAGAATACTACTAATTAATCCCCAAAAACAAAGAGAGACCAAATCAAAATAAAAACAAGAGCAAAAAGAAAAACATAGGATAGACTCCCCAGTGGAGTCACCAATTTGTGATGCAGGAAAGTGTTCCCTCTGTGGACAGAGGCAACCCCTCTAGCCCTAGAGTGGGTCTTGTCACAAACAAGGATAGATCAACAATAGCTTTCCTTAAACAGGCATAGTTGGAGGCCTACCTCAACCAGTGGTCGATGGAGTTCCGTTGCGCTGCTCCAACTTTCGCTTCCTTCTCCTCAATGAGTGATCAACCTAAAACAATGCAAAAGAAATACAACAAAGCATGTAACCGGAAAACAACAATGATCTATTTACTCACAAAGTCAACAAGTCATGAGCTATCAAGTAAATTACATACAAGACATAGGAAACATCATTGATTGTATTAATAATGAAATAAGAGAAAGATTACAACCAAAGTCTTGACGTCACAAGCCTTTTCATAGGAATCTAGCCAGCATGTTTTTCAAGCATTCACCCTTTGAAGATGGATCTCTCAACATACAAAGTCTCTCTCTCTCTCATAAATTTTTCATCAAGTCAAGGGCACTTCACAACCTTCCACAAGTTATCACCACTCTCACACATGTTCACACACACACCAGTTATCTATCAAAAGCACTAACAACACTGCTCAATCCAAGAATTTACCAACTACTAAAAAAACTAGCTGATCATATCAAAGGTGAGTGTTTAAATAGGAGAAGGAGTCTCCATGAAATGTGGAAGAGAGAGCTTATCACCAAAGAAGGTAGCACAATTGATGAAACTGCCATGCCAGAGAAGGAAGGGCGACACAAACTATGCCAACAACCAGGTCTGGAGTCATCCAGAAGGCCGACTGTTGGAACAAATTCGCCCAATTTGGATCATCGTGATTACATAACTGAGCCTTAGCACTGACATTGCTAGTGAGCAATGTAGCCAATTAGATCATCACTAAATATCACAAGTAACCTCGCGTTGGAGCATGAAATCGGACCATCACAGGAATTAGATGTACTTCCACGCTAGCAGCGTGGCTGGACTGTTTATCAGCACCCTTCAGCACGTATATTAAGTTCATAGTCGCGATGAGGCAGATAACTTAGGAAAAGTGGGTCAATTGGTAGCATAAGAGAGCATTTGTTCAGTATGAGCATGTTAGACTTGGACACATGACACAGTAGAAGGATTGGGAGTGAAGGCAATAACAAATTACTGTGTAACATCTAATTAAAAGAAATGATTTAATAAATAGTAGGTAGTTAGGGCTAAGGAAAATTGGTTCATATTGATGAACTCATTTTCTTCGACAGTTGTTTTTAATTTTGAGGGAGAGAGGAGGAACATTTATGGGTGTTAGAAGTTTTGGTGTGAGATTGAAGTTAATTGAACAACATTTCCTAGACCAGTGGTTTTTTGTATTATCAAATCAAATATGTAAGTTGTTGGCTTGTTGGGGCTTGATCGAGGTTCGAAGTTAATTAGCCAAACAAATCCCTGTACTACTAGCCCTTTCAGCAACAATCGGTGGAGCGCGAACTAAGGTCTCACCCGAAGTAGTATGGGGGGGGGTGCTAGAACCAGGTTTCCGCACCCTTGAGATGTCTGATGGGTTGACATGGTCCAACTGTGAGTCTTTTCACATAGATTACTTTGCGCACTTCCCTAGCCTTCGCGCCTTGATATACTTGCCTTCGTCCAACCCTAACTAGGGGCTGAGGGGATTTTGTGCTACTTGTAGCAGCGATATGCACTATTTCTCTAAGTCACACCCGAGATATTACTTATCTTCTTATAGCAGTTAGTTATCTTTGGGTAAAAGGATTCCTTGTGTTATATTTACTTATTCAGCTCATTCACATGAGTGCACCTAGTAAATAAATAGTAGACTTGCAATTCATATCCAATAATACATAAAAGAGGAAAAGATACGGAAAAATATGGTAAAACCTCTCTTTTATTAATTCTTCCAAAACTTATAGACTCGACCTGCTGTCACGCGGAATTAGTCGATCTTGCGGACGAGACAGACCTTCCTAGAATCTAATGAAGACCTAATGACAAACAAACCAACCAGACACTATCTTTCTCTAAATGCGCTTTATAAATAGTAGTAAACAAGTATGTTTAAGGGCCTACCTCATGTCCAACGCAAGTTCAGAGATGCCTTCGCTCCTTTGATCCAAGTAAGTTCCTTTGTCACAAACCTGCAAGCACAAACAAGACAAACGATTAAATAACACCTAAATATCCAATATTATAAAACATATTTAACATGAAAGTCTCCTCTTAAGCTCAAATCGGAAGTCTTGATTTCACTAGCATTTACCCTCAAAAGTTCAGCTTCTAACCTCCCTGGCCACTGACCCAATGCCTCAATTTATAGTGCAATGGAGATCAGTTACCAACTCCTCCTTCAAAGGGATAGTGTCACCCTTCAAAGGGATAGCTCCTCTCAACAAGGGATTAGTTCCTCCTATGATGGGATGCATGAACCACTTGGAGCGAGCAATCCACGTAACAAATGCTTCTAGAAAACTCTAGAATTAACCCAAGATGAGTTTTTTAAGATAAAGATTGTGCCTTTTGACTTTTACAGGGGTACGCACCTTCCCCTTTACATAAAAAGCATATAAGTATGCAGATACCTTGAACAAAAGGTGCGGGC